>JARQAB010000097.1:0-125000 GCA_036172955.1 Meloidogyne arenaria
CATGGAACCATCTTCATGACCAGATAAAAACGATCTTTTGTTTGGACTAAAATTAAAAAAATATATAAAAAATTTATTTTTAAACTAAACTGTTGAGCGATTGCACAAACACTTGCTCCATCAGCAGCTTTATAAAGAGTAGAACATTTATTTGAATTTGTGGATGCCTGACGAACTTTTCCATCCAACAGACCAACAATTAATTTGCTTTCACTTGGCCATATAAGTGCAACACAAGAGGAGGATTGTGCAAATTTATTACAAATTACTTTTTTCTCATCCCTGAAAGAAAACAAAAAATGTCTCGCCTATATTCTGCCAATAAGAGTAAAAATACACGTTTTCCCAACTCGGCCTTATTTGGCAGAATCAGGAAGGTAAAAAATATCTTGAAAAATAAAATATTAACTAACCAATTTTCACCCAATTTATAAACAAACACAATATCATCAGTTTGACCAATAGCTAATTTATTTGAATCAGGAGAAAATGAAGCGCTTTTAATTAAGTAGCCAGTCTTTCCATACTTAAAAATAAAGGTACTTTATGGATATCCCGTCCCATACCGCCTTAGTTTGAGTCTCAGTTTTCGTTAAGATGTATGTACATGACAGGGGTGTGCAGAAAAAGATCTTAAAGGAAAGACTCAACCCAGGAGGAGGGGGACTGGAAATCCAAAAAGTACCAAAATAACTTGAAAATTATTTAAAAAATAAATTTTCAAAAAAACCTTCAAATCAACCGGTTTCGTTGCAAATTTATCTCTTCTTCGGAATTTATCATCAAACAATAACACGTGTCTATCCAATGTACAAACAGCTAGTTTACGTCCATTAGGGGAAAAACAAAGTGCCCCGGCACAGGCAATCTCGTCCTAAAATGAAGCTTAAATTAAAAAAACATTTTTTTTCAACTCACCGAAGGGCTTACAATTCCATTCAAATATTTCAATTTCATCAAGCAACAAAATTAAAACCTCAGGGAATTAAGGAAATTTATTTTAAAAATTTGCCAAAATTTGATTTCGCAAAAATTGTTTCCATGGAAACAATCCGATAAAGATGGCGATACCAAAATCCATCGACTATCCAATAAATTCTCATCAACTTGAAAACAATAAAAACTCAAGTTTTAAAAAAGGAATAAAATTGTTATAACAATGTTAAATAAAAAATTATTAAAATTCATGAAAATTTATATTAATTTTTATTCAAAAATGAAATATTATTAAAAAATAACTGAAATGATTAAATAATAGTAGAGATCGGCCTGGAAATGGATCGAGACCTTGCTCAAGATCAAGGCATTTTCAGTGTTTTTCTTTGACTCACAATCAAGAGCCAAGATTCAAGGTTGACCCAAGACCTTGACTCAAGGTTAAGAATAAAAGTAATTATTTAAAAACTCTCCGATCTCCAATACAATCAAAAAAAAACTTTTACAGTCCTTTATCTACCACAATGATTGATGTCCATAATCCCTCGTATTCTTTCGACCTCGAGGAGTGTCTTCTCCAATGTGATCTTTCATGGATGATTGAGTAGTACAATGAGAAGTCAAATTACGCTGTCCGTGAACCTATTTTTGAAAATTTAATTTTTTTTTTAAATTGTAAGGAAGAGAATCCGCTTACTACGCGGGGGTTTAAGAAAGAGTTCGCAAAAATCGATTCGCGGGATCCCGTAATGGAATTGAGTTTCAAAAGATCGAACAGGATTAACCACCCCATGCGCCGGCTAAACTTTTACCTCCCCCTTACCCATCTAAAAATTTTTCTTACTGGCAAATGCTGCGGTGATCCACTATAATGCTCATTAATATTTTTCCTGTTACGCTCAATTGCTGACATTTGATGATCATCAATTATCTCATCCTTTCCTCCATCTTCTGGCTTTAATCCTTCAAAAAATTCAGAAAAAACAACAAAAGTTGTTGGTTGCCAAATTGGGTGCTTAAGACCATAATGCTTCTCCAAAAAATGAAGTAATGAAGACGATGGCTTGTCAAATGCGCATTTTTGCGGTGTTGTCGATTCCGACTAAAAAATAGGAAAAATTCCGTCATATCACCCGGAAACCGATTCGGACAAATGATATGTCATTCGAAAGCTCTCAACAAGCTGAGTCGAATGAGACCAAAATTAGCTTCGGGACTCAACCAAGGGCCGAGATATAGGTCCCCGAAAATCGAAAAACCATAGGGGGGAGCAAGTCAATTTTGGGGTGAAAAATTCGATTTTTTAAGTGATAGCTCATTCGAAAGAGCTCCTCGAGCTGAGTCGAATGACACCAGAATCAGCTCGAGATCTCGATTCTGAGCCGAGATAAAAAGCTCAAAATGGTCAACGTAAACCTATGGGGCGTCGGCGAGGCGCTTGTGCAAAACTCCGCGCTTCGCGCGGAGTTTTGCGGCACGCGCCTCGCGGGGAGTCTACGGTCGCTGGGTTCTGGGCTCGTAACAAAACCCTATTCCTATAAACGATGAGGTGGGCATGCCTGGCTTCCTCCGCAGCAGCAAAAATTTCAACGGAGACCATAGGTAAGGAGCTAAAACAAACGATCATAACGTTGTTAAATCAAGTCGGATTTCGTTGATTTTGGTGTCATTCGACTCAGCTCGAGGAGCTCTTCGAATGAGCTATTATTTGCATATTCGAATTTTTCATCCCAAAATTGAGCTTACTCCCCCCTATGGTTTTTCGATTTTCGAGGGCCTATATCTCGGCCCATAGGTGAGTCCCGAAGCTAATTTTGGTGTCATTCGACTCAGCTCGACGAGATCTTTCGAATGACATATCATTTGTCCGAATCAGTTTCCGGGTGATATGACGGAATTTTACCAAAAAATAATTGAGTTAAAAAATCTATCAAAAATCCAAAAAGAAACCTTTAACATTCCATTAAACAATTCAAGTCCACAACCGTGATGCTGAACAGAAGAATGAATGTAAAAATCCAAAACACAAATCGGCGTGTGAACATAACGACGACTGCGTTCATTTACCAAATAAAGACGACGATCACGAACAATCTTAAAAATTTTTTTTTGATATTATAGAAAATGAGGGGTAAAATAACGTTTTCCAAAACTTATTTAGTCCAGACAAAACAAGAATGATAAAAACCCGTCCAGACAAAACTCCGACCAACAAATCTTTCCAAAAGCTTACTAAAACATTCAAAAACACACAAAAATTAATATACCTTCAAATATCCAAGCAAAACATTCTTCGCGGTAGTTCCATTTTGTGAAACAGCCAACAATTCTTCATGACCTCCATTTTTAATCTCTCCATTATTTTCTCCATTAGCAACAGTTCCATCCTCAATTCCCTCACATCCATTAATTTTTTCGTCTTTCCAGAGAAGATAAAGTGCCTGTTCATCTTGCGCATCCAAAAAACGTTCAAATGTCGTGACAGGCTTTTTAATCGATTGGGCCTTTAAGAATAATAAATTAAAAAAATTAAAACTTCAAAAAAACCTCAGCAGACAACTTTGCCAAATCATCAATTGCACGACTTAAAAGCAAAAATTCAGATTGTTGTCGAGCTTTTCGTGCCCACTGAATTTTGGAATTTTCGAGTTTAGAAAGTGGAGACTTCAAAACACATCCAGGAATAGACAAGGAGCTCAAATCAAAATTAAGTTCCATTTTTGTGTTGAGTTAATAATTGAATGAATTCTAAAGAAAAAATAATGTAAAAATGTTTAAAAAATTCTTTATTGTTTATAAGTGCAAAACTATTCAGCCAGCTAAAAAGGAAAAACAATGAACGATAAAAATGCCATCACAAAAACTAAAAAAGAAAGGGAAAAACCCATAGCGTGCCACTCTCTAAAAAACTAGCCGCTATGTAAAAAGGAAAAGACACACTGGAAATACTGGTAGGACACAGCACTTTTTTTAGTTTTTGTTTAGTAAGACAGAAAATGCCTGCATTTTATAAAGGCGGGAAAAATTCCTAAAAACTAATGGTGTATTAAATACTTAAAAAAGACGTGGAGACTGTTGCTTTAACTAACCAAAGCTTTTGCGTGTAAAAGTTCAGTATAATAAACAAACAATTTCGGAATTTTTATGGAATAATGGACGGAAATTCGAAAAATTAAATCCATCCGCGGAAAAAAACAAAAATATGTTTACATTTATTGACAACCTATGACGATGTTATTCACTTTTTATTAAAAAGATGGTCCCTCACTTGGTTGTCTTTTCCTTATTTTTAGATAGGAAGAGGTGTTCCTTTTTTGTTTCACCCAAAGGAGATTTTTTAAAAAAAAATATTGAGTGAAACAACAAATTGGGTGCACTTATTTTTATACATTTTTACTTTATAATCTAAGGGGAGTATTTACCAGCTTAAAAATCAACACGGAAAGAGGGAAATAGGAAAAAATGTCTGCAGAGTTGAGGATTAAAAAGGTTTAAAAAACATTTGTCTCACTGCTGGCAGCAATTTTTTACAAAAAAAACACGGAGTCGACCAACGACCAAACATTAAAACCTTCCTTAATGATAAAACCTACAGAGTCAGGAAAACAACAACGATTAGGGTAATCTTTGTTGACGGAATGTTAATAGAACCGGAACCGAAAACCGGGGAGCAAAAACAGGCCAAAAAACCCGGGGGTACTGGTTAATTCGCCAACAATTTTAGATAAAATATAAAAATAAACCGTGATCTGATTTCCCATTTGACAGAAAATGAAAACAATTTTCACTCGGCTTTTACTATTATTTAGCCAATTTTGACCATTATTATATCTACCCGAAATCTCCTCCTTTCCTTAAAAACACACCTAAACAAATATATAAATTACCTACCAATATCTGTCAAAAAGCGCAAATAAAATCCAAAATTAGATAGTACAAAATATCTTGTTTTGAATAACATAAAAATCCTCTAAAAACGACTAAAAAAGGATTATACAAAAATATTACGACGAGATAATATAAAAATTTTTGTAAATTTAACAAATTTAAATTTTTTTATATTCACAAAAATAAATTAAAAAATAATTTACAAAGTGAAAAACAAACAGAAAAAAATAAACAAATATTTGTGTTCTAATTAGTGTTCAGCGCCGGACGAGATCCAGCCGGATTTTTCCAGAGTTCGTGTCCCAAACTGTGTTTTTTGCGCCCTCCAGATTATTTCCAGACCGGATTAACCCCAGAAATATCCGATCCGGTTCTACTACCAACCCCGAAACAGACTCCGGAAAAAGCCATTTGCCGAACACTAGTTCTAATTAAAAGAGACTAAAATCTTTAAAAAACAAACTTTCAAAATTTTATTTCCCTTCTTTTACAAATTTACATTTTGCTTCAATTAATTTCTTTCCCCTCGCTTCCTTAACAGCCAAATTCATTGCTTCAAACCATTCAACAAGTCGCTTATCATATTGACACATTTCAGAAAATGCAATACAACCATAAAAGGAATTACAAGCCCCAAAAAGTGCCAAATCAGCTTTGAATTTAAATAAAAATAAAAAAAATTTTTTAAATTAAAAGAATACCTAAATTAGGCTGTTCACCTCCCATAAATTTCCTTTCTGGGCCTTTTGCTTTCATAAATTTGTCAAAAGCTTTGCGCATCTCCTCGCGTTCGTCCACAATATGATGCCTATAATTTATTGAGTTTAGACTTTAGAGGAACCGAAATCCCATCGGAATCAGCCAAAAAATCAAAAAACAAACCGCTTTTTCAATCTCTTCGAAATCCCCCACATTGCTGCAGCACCAACATAAACAGCCAAAATTCTCTCCCACGTAGGAAAATTGCGTTCCCATTCGCCAACTTGTTCAAACCAACGAAATGTTGCCAACGAATCGGACCAAGTGCGATAAACATTTGGAGAGATTAAATGAACAAAATGAGTGTCAACCCATTCGCGCCATTCACGTTCGTCCCTATAAAACCAATTGGAAAAATTCCGTCATATGTCCCCCAATATGTCATTCGTGAGAGTTCGGCTCTCTCGAAGGACGTTTGTCCGAACCGGTTTCCGAAACATGTGTATGACGGAATTTTGCCAACCATTTTTAAATTTCAAGAATATTTTTAAAAATAACCTAACATCCCGTATTTGTCCATCGTCAAGTTTTGAATCGCCCCACATAACAAAATATTTATTTAACCAGTCAGTCACTTCTTTTCCAGTCTTTGCATCTTTTGAAACATGCTTGGGATAGAGTTCAACCGCATCAGAAAATGACAACTAAAAAACAATTTTGAATAAAAATTTGTATAAAATAAAACCTCAGGTTTAACTAGATAAGTCGCCAAAATTGAAATTATTAAAGAAGATTCGATAAGCGGATGATCATAACAAGGTGTTCGAACAATAGGAACCTGAAAATAAAATTAAAAAAATTATTTTTCTCAATTTGAGCCACTACAGGCAAAAATTGCCCGGCTGGCAACAACTCTAGATATTGCATTAAGTCGAAAATAAAATTTTATGAAAAAAGAGATTTTATAAAAGCATCATCAGAGTAACTATGACAATGTCAGTGTTCACATGTTCTCAAAAGAACATCGGACTGCGTTAAATTCATCATATGATGCGTCAAAATAATGACAATTATGTTGATTAAATGAGTCATTGAAAACCTCTCATAGACAGCCTAAATTTAGACCACTTAACCAAACAGAGACAATGAAGGGAAAGGAGAAAATTAACAGTTAAAAGGTTGTCGCTTAATCAACCCCGACTTTTCACCAGTGACCAAGGCCGGACTGATCCAGCCGGATTTTTTGGGGACCGTATCAGTCCGCAAAGACCAAAAACTCAAAACCAAACCTTTTTATAATCAGTAAAGTTAATTTGCGATCGAGTCACAGGGTTCACTTCCACCACTTCATAAGAAAATCCAAAGTAGTCAAGAACAGCACGGACCTTACAACAATAAGGGCATGTCTGATATTGATATAAACGAAGATTCAGGCCACTTTTATCGACATTTGAAACAATCTAAAATTTTCTTAAAAATAGATTTTATCAAATTAAAAAAACCTTTCGAGACAACTTTACAGCCTGTTCCTCATTTTGTTGTTGTAAATTAACGAAACTAAGACTTTTGTATCTAGCACAAAGAAAACTTGCGCAAGCAAAAGAACGCATACTAGCGAAAAGTCGCATTTTTATAAGTTATTAAAAATCCCTGTAAAAATCTGTAAAATAAATTTAAACGAATTTAAGAAACGCGGAGGATTACGGGAAGTAAAAAAAATTTTTTTTTGAAAGCAACATTCAAATATTTTTATTTTTCTTCGTTTCAATTTTGTAAAAAACATTTTAAATTGTGGAAGGATAAACTATGTAAATTTAACAAAAAAAATACATTGCGATTGGAAATTTCAAAAAATTTCAAAATATTACAATTGTCTTTGCAAGAATTTGAAAACAGTAGTATATGAAATGCAAAAAAACTAGAAGAATACAATGCTTGTGATACAATACAATTTCAATCTCTCAACTGAGGACTCAAACAGAGATGTTAAAAATACTATTATGTAGTGCGCGATAACGGACCGGGATCCGGCTAGTTTGTTCTTAAGTCCGTGTCCTAAACCCGGGTTTTTTAGTGATCTCCGGAAATTTTCCGGACCAGGTTAATCCAGAAAACCAGGATTCGGTCCGGTTCTCCGGATTAATCCAGATCCTTCCCGGCTTTTATTGCCAAATATCCTAAAAATCGAAAATTTGCCGCGCACCAACAGAATGTACCCCGATAAAAACAGAAGACATTCTAACATGATTTTTTGTCAAAAACAAGTGGAAGGCGAATAAAATGAACAATATGAAATCAATGGTGAGCTGCTCAAAACGTGAATGTGATTTTTAGAGAAAATAAGGCAAAAATATAAAAAAAAGAATGTGAAATCTTTTTTAGAGAAAATTAAATTTGTTAAAAATAATTTCATAATTTATCCCTCAGAAGAAAAAAAATACATATTTTTTTAATTTTAAATAAACAAGAAAAATTTTAGTCTTGTTAAAAATAATTTTTTTTAATCAACAAGACGTTTACAATAAAATATAGAGCAAAATAAATATTTTTATATATGTATATGGAAAAAATGGAGAGGAAAAACACACAAATTTTTTTATATAATTAGGGCCAAGGTATGCAAAAAAATTGAAGGAAAAATATATATATTAAAAATAAATATATTTATATATATAAGGTTTAAATAGAATGATATATATTTTTATGGTGGTGGATTTTGGATATTGATGAAAATAAATGACAAAATTCTGTTATGTGCATAAGCGAAAAAGAAGAAAAATATATAATTAACAAGATAAATATTTAGGCTCTAGTTTAGGGCAATGCGTACCATGAGCTTTTTGCGGTCCGTGAGATTATTTTAAGCACCACAACAGAGTATATGTGGTCCCAAAATATTAGTATATGATGATGGGTCGGTAAAATATTCGCGGGATCCCGGGAGATTAATCACTTAATCTAGTTCGTCGCATAAAAGCTTCTAGGTCGAATGCCCTAAAATGACCCATAAAAGCTTCTAGGTCGAATGCCCTAAAATAGAACCGAAAAATATACGAGAATACATAATTATATATTGTTTGGCAAATTAAAATAAATATATATTTGCGTAGTTGTTTTTTTTTGCGCATATTAGAAATTGAAATTTTTCTTTTTTGTTGTTGTGTGATGTCCCTGAAAATTGTCAATCTTTGTGTGTTTGTTTGTTAACTTTTTCGCTTTCATACACAAGTTGCTGCAAAAAAATTTTTTTAACCAGTCACATCTCACCACAATTTTTTCTTCTCCTTTTTAATATATTGGCGGTCCATTCTCAAAATTGTTATTATTATTAGAAACAGCTGTGTTGACTGATGTATTGGAAAATTGTTGTTGTGGTGATTGTTCTCCAGATATTAAACTAAATGGAACACCAGGATTCGTCTTTTGAAAATATTTCTCCAATTTGGCTTAAAAAAAGGAAAAAAGAAGAGTTAATCAAATCATCAAATTACTTATGCTTAACAAAGAACAAAAAAATTCTTTACCGATAATGTGCTTTCCATAATTAAATTTTCTCAAAGCAGGAATGTGACTTTTGATGGAAAACATAATTTTCTTTCGATGTGCACTATCTGAAACATCAAGCATCTTTTGGACCACATAATTTGCAAATGGATCCTTCATCATTTCAAGAAGTTGTGGATTTGGAGCCCCATCACTTAAAGAAAAAATATTTTTATAAAAATAAAAGTGTGCTCGCGTAGTTCAGTCGTTTAACGCCAGACCCTGTTGAGTAAGGTTGAGGTTCGACCCAACCTTCGGGCACACGTTTATTTTTGACCACTGCTGTGGCGTAGTGGTTAACACACACGAGTTGCACAGGTTCGATGCCGACGGCATCGAACCCCCCCCCCCCCCCACATAATTACTTAAATAGCCTTTCTATGGCTGATTCAAAAACTAAAAAAAACTCACTCATTACAAACTTCATCAATCAAAATATTTTTCTGTTCAGTTGTTCCACAAATTAAACATTTTTCAATTACATTAGAAGCAAATTTATGTTGAGCATATTTGAGTACATCACCACGTAAACACTTTACAATACGTTCTCGATCCAAAGAAATTCCATGTTCAATAACGTGTTGGATCACATAATTGCCATATTGATCTGTCACAAGTGTAAAGATGTTTTCGTGTAATTGCTCAAGAACTGGTCTAAAAAAATATTTTTTAATCGAAAAATAAATTTAAAAAAACCTCTTTTGTTCTTCTGTACAATGCTCAAGAACGCGTTGAATAACACGACATCCATAAGGATGAGAAGAAAGCGAACAGACCTTAAAATGAAAAAAATTGTTTAAAAGTAAAATAAAGCAAACAGTGTCGGGTGCTCCTTTAGTAAACGCATCAATGATGAATTGAAGTTGTTGAGGCTCCACTCTCTCGATGATCTATACAAAATTAAAATAATTTTGAACGTTGAACAGGGTTCGAAAAGGCTTATGTTAAAGATCAAACAAATGACCCTAAAGGTCAAATTACCCAGAAGGTCAAACCCAAATATTTGGGCGGATAAAGGGGACTTGAGATCAGGCAATGACACTTCATGATTGAAGGGCCATTGCTTGGTTGATCCCGTTAAATATTTGTTCGATAAACTCAAAAAATATACCTTTTGCACCACATGGTTTCCATTTTGATCTTTAACACATTTAAGCACATGATTGCTAATTTCTTTTATAACTTCCATTTGACAGTCCTGATCAACTGATTCCAAAGCTTTTTGAATCACACGACATCCATACATTTGTAAAGCAAGATTCATAACATTTCCTTGGACTATTTGCATCAATTTGCGTTTTTGTTCATCAGTACCATATTCAAAGAATTTCTAGCAAAAAAAAAATAATTTCCAAAATATTTTTAGAAAAAACCTGAATGACATAATTCCCAAAAACATCAGTCATCAAGTGCAAAGCGTGTTGATATACTTCATCGAAAATAAACTGTTTTTCTTTAGCATTTGCTCTTTCAAGCCTTTGTTGAATAAAACTAAAAATATACAAAATTAGCTAATTAACCGAAGAAATTTAAAATACCGTGATCCGTGTTGATCCTGAGCAAATTCCACTACATAAACACCCAAATCCATAAGTTGCAAATGGGGCAATCGACTATTTCGAAAATCATCCAAAAGTTGAGAACGATGAGCAGCAACATTTCCACCTCTAGAGTGTTGTATCTCTTCGCCACCATGAAGAGAATTGGTGTGAAGAGTGTTAAGGGGAACGCGAGTACCTAAAAAGCAAAATCAAGAAGATATTAGCCTTAAAGTGAACCTGGTGTCCTGTTTGGACGAAAATTTGAAGAAGCACGATCAGAAAGTGTCTGTACAAGAGGAACACGGCCGCCAACTATTTAGAGAAAATTACTGACCAATTTTTCAATAAAAATAACCTGGAGGTAATATTGTCCCGTTGTGATGATGATGATGTGGAGGAGGCGCTGCTTGAGGGGGTGGTGGATAACCCCAAGAACTATAACCATAATTTGGCGGAGTTGAACCGAGAATAGTCGCCGCATTTTGTCTTGTTGCATAGAGTATTGGAGTGCCTGGTTGTCCAGGTACCATAAAAGGATACTAAATTAAAATTAAAAAAATGTTTTTTAATATGAGTCAAACCTGACTAAATTCTGGAGTTCCAATCATATGACATCCACCACCCATATCAGGACCACCAACTCCAGGATAATTATTTTGAATTGGGACAGGTTGTGAATGAACTTGAGCCATTTGAGAAGATGAAACCATTGTTGATGTTGTTGAAGGATGATTCCTAAAAAGATGATCATTTATTGTGCCGTTCTTACTTTAAATTAGTAATTAACGATGATATACCAAGGAACATAATACTGAGAAAAATATTAAAAACTGTTCGATCTTTGTATAAATATCGAAAAAACTAATTTAAAGCATAAAAAAATAAAAAAAAACCTCATATCAACAGTTGCCAGCTTGGAAGGCTTATCGTTAATAGAAATTCCACCCTAAAAATATAATTGATAAAATCAATACAAAATTTAAAAAGACATACAAATTTAGCATTAAGACTCCCAGGTGACGATGACAATACATTTTCAAGCATTTGATGACATAAACCAGATTGTTCTCCAGATTTTGGTGAAACCATCATTGCACCATAATGAGGGCCGCGTGCTTGTACCATGATTGGATTGCTTACAGCATGTTCTAAAATATATTCTTATTTTGATTAAGTATAAAACAAACCTGTGTGTAATATTGTTCCATTATGATGTGGATGAGGAGGAGGCGCAGGCTGGGGATATACGGCACCCCAAGATCCATAACCATAATTTGTTGGAGTTGAGCCGAGGACAGAAGCATTTTGTCTAGTTGCATAGATTATTGGAGTGCCCGGTTGTCCAGGGACCATGAAAGGATACTAGAAAAAAATTTATAAAAATTATAAAAACAATTTTTATCTAACCTGACTGAATTCCGGCGTTCCAATCATATGACATCCACCAATAATATCTGCCCCTCCAACATTAGAATAAGGATTTGGAATAGGTACAGGTTGAGAATGAGTTGAAGTGATTTGTGTGGATGATGAGACCATGGTTGTTGTCGTTGAGGGATAACTTGTTCGCGGCACGTTTGTTGTTGTAATGCCACTAAAATTTAAAAAATTGAACGAAAACAAATTTAAAAAACAAACTTTTTGTCCATGTTTTCAGATGTGACCAACTTGGAAGGTTTCCCATTTTTAGAAATTCCACCCTAAAAATAAAAAAAAATTATCTTCAAAAAAATTTTGAAAAAAATTACAAATTTTGCATTAAGACTTCCAGGTGAAGACGACAAAACATTCTCAAGCATTTGATGACAAAGTCCAGACTGTTCGCCTCCAATTGATTTTGGCGAAACCACCGATGCACCATAATGAGGACCACGTGCCTGTACCATAATGGGTTTGCTGACTGCATGTTCTGCAAAAATAAATTTAAGGGAATCAATAAATTTGGAATTAGAACCAAGGCCGTCCGGGGATTTTAATAAATCCGATTTTTCAAGGTTCTAGTCTCCGGATAAAGAACTAAAACCTGAAAGAAAAAACCCGGGTACTGGCCCGGCGTGTGAAAGATTTGAATCTAATTTAAATAAAAATCTTTAAAAATTAAAAAAAAAGCTAACCTGATCTTGTAGCTATAACCTCTCTAGAATGAGCAGGCGTATTTCCTCTTCTACTTTTGTCTTCCATTTTGATCAGGGCTTAAACAAATGTACAATAAAATAATTTTTACAAATTTTCTTTCAATACTAAAAAAAGAAAAAGAATATTTTTTTAATCCGATTAATATAAAAAATATTAAAAACGAGCAAAAAAATTTTTTTGTAGTTAAACAAAATTAAACATAAAACAGTTTAAGCATTGCACGCGTTTATTTATTGCGTAAATTGGCCCAACTTTCAATGCAAACTTTGACTTTTTACAAATTTTAAAAAGCTCTTGTTGCTAAAAATAATGTATATTATACATTATTTGGATGCGCGCCAATGTGTGTTTTGGGAAAGTCGTCGCCATTAGAGCCAGCGCTCTTTCTTTTTCCTATTTTGGAAACACAAACATTCATTCTCTCTTTTACTCTCTTTTTGCCATTATTGTAAGAATTATATCAGTGAACGAGTGGAAATATAAGGGAAACGAAAATAGCAAAAATGCGTAATAAATATTGAAGAGAAAACAAAAAAATTTTTACCCGAGAATCTCAAAAATGTGTGTACACAAGCTCTAAAACAAAACACAAACGTACGCACACACTTAGAGCCAGCAATCTCTCTTTTAGTGTCCCAATATTTTGCCAAAACATCTTTCTGCCAATAAGGCTAAAAGTCCACATTTTGCCAATAGCGTTGTTGACGAAACGAGGATTTTTGGCCATATTGGCAAAGTGTCGGTTTGCATAATATAGGGAAGCCTTGTCTTTTTCTCTTACTTCCACCCTCTCACTAGGGCCAATCCCTCTCGTCACTCTTTATTTCATCGACCAATAAACACTATGGGGTTGAAAATAATGGCGCCAGAAGGACCAAACTTCATAGTATAGATGACATGAAACGAACAAAAAATTAAAATTAATGACTGGAGGAATTTCTGGGGGTGTTGCATAAAAGAAAATTGTATAAAATGGAAATTGTTAAAAAAGACCTCAAAGAACTGATTTCACACACAAAAGTATATAGGTTAAACCAGGGATCTAAGAGTTTATAATAACTCGATTGTTAAACCAGAACGATAAGGACGTAAACATTTTACAAATCGATAAGAGAAACTTCGAGCGCTAACACCTGAATACGACAAATCAAATCAACTTAAATCAAACTATTTCATGGATCAAAGAGTCAAAAAAGTTAGCCTGACTTAAAGCTATAGGAGATAGATAGCTAGATGTCGGAATCCGACGATTGTCCAATGTCGGAAATAAGGAACAAGCCGGGAATAATTGGGAGCAAAGCTAAAAAAAAGAATACAAAATGATACACAACACAATAATAAACAATCTAAAGTTTTTCTGTTTACTGATTTTAACAAAATAAAATTTAACATAAAACATCTTCAGGTTGAAAATGTTGACAACTTTTCAGAAAATTTTTGGTTCGTCGTTTCCGTTTTGCCAGGTTCCAATAAAGCCAATCTTCAGTCTCATTTCTTTTGCTGTCTTCGCTTACGCTTCAAACGACGCATCCTTTTCTTACGCCACTGAAATTAAATTTTTTATAAGCTTGACTCGAAATTTTAAATTAACCTTTGCTCGCATATTCAACCAATCACAAGGAGACCAGTTAGATCACCAAAAAGAAGAAAACTTTGAAAAAGTTGAACAAGTACAAGATTTAAACGCAATAAAGTTGTTTTGACTTTTAATAGAGCTAAAAATTATAAAAACAAAATATTATTAAATGCATAAACAACATAAAATCAATAAATACCACATTTTGTTTACTAAATGCTTAAATAATAAAACGAGAATAAGAAAGCGTAAAGCTAAATAAAATTGCTGGAAATCTCCATAGAACTGTCTGCTATTCTAACAATATTACACGTTTTGCCAAATCTATATTTTGCCAATAAGGCTAAAATCCAACGTTTTGCCAACAAACTTATTGACAAAACGTAGATTTTTAGCCTTATTGGCAAAATATGTTTTGGCAGAATATGTTAACCTATTCTAACGTTTTTGTTTAGTCTTTTACAAACGTTTTGCCAAACTATAATTTAATGCTCAAATAAAACAAATTTAAAAACTAAAATTTTAATCTCGGTATTTTCGGTGCGATTTTTAAAAGATTTTGCTTTTTAATCTTAAATTTATTTGAACCTTTCTTTTAATCTTCTTTAAATCTTTACTTAATATCCAACATTTTGGTTATTTTTTCTGAAAAGGCTGTTTTAAACTTTGATCATCTGTCTTTATTTATTACTGAAAGTATGCCTAAATCCTGATTTTTTAGATTTCTTTCATAGTTTTTCACATTCCCAATCTCGTCATTATCTTAGACATCAAAAACTATCTCCCCAAATTTGGCTTCAAATATTAAAAGCAGACTATTAATATCGTAAATATGGTTAAACATAGAACTGGTTATGTTAACATCAAGCTAAAAAAGACGTTTTTAATGTGCAATGAAGCGAACACATCATTTGAATTACTCTGCCGTTTACAATTTGAGTAACACAGATCTTATCGGATAAATAGTGGACTAGGGATGGGATTTTCTCTTTAGAAGTCGTGTTGCCGTAAAACAATTATGGATAGCCTTCGAACATTCCCAGCCAGTGCGATCGCGGGACGGCGCGAGCGACTTTTTTCACTTTTATTGCTAAAATCTTTAGCTCTGCTTTATGTAATTCTTTCTTTTTCTTCAATTTTTTTGACTGTTTCATTGATGTAAAATTTTAAAGATTTTTTTCAAATAATTGATTTTTCAATTTTATAGACTTCTTTTTGACCTTATCAATATTTTCAGTTGATTTATTTGTATGTCACAACGCCGTTGTTCCAGCTCTGTATCCTTTAGTTCTGGCTGTTCATCATTTTCAACATCAACAACCCCATCTTCATCATCTTCTTCATATCCCCTTCGTATTACTGAACAACAATTAGAAATAAATTCCTCTACTTATGGCCGCATTCGTTCATCATCTTCATCTCCAAAATCTTCCAAATCCTCATCAACCTCTTTATTAAAAATAAATTCACAATCTGACAGTAATACAATTT
Organism: Meloidogyne arenaria; assembly: GCA_036172955.1. Classification (NCBI taxonomy): domain Eukaryota; kingdom Metazoa; phylum Nematoda; class Chromadorea; order Rhabditida; family Meloidogynidae; genus Meloidogyne; species Meloidogyne arenaria. The sequence goes on from JARQAB010000097.1 coordinate 15,811, forward strand.
CTTCGTCTTCCTTTTGTTGGCCTCTTGCACGGTTAAATTATAAACGTTCAAATTCTGTGCGGAATTCTCGTCAAAATAATCCTCCCAATTCAAAACCACATTTTCCTTTACTTGTAAAACTTTTTTCAATTTCACAAGAAAATTCTTCTTCATCTTCCAATTCTCATCTTGCTTTAATTACGCAAAACAACATTTCCAATCAAATTAATAATTGTAGCAGCACATATCAAAAATCTTCTCCAAAAGCAAATAGAGTCCTACAATCTATCAAAGTTCAAAAGAAGAGAAGGAACTTTAATGATTCTGAAAATGCCAAAAACAGTCCTGTTCAAAGAAGATGGATAAAGAAAATTACAATTCCCGATGTTCTTTTAATTTTGCTGCTTCAATTCATTTGGATTTTGCCGTACATTTTTGTAAGTTTTTACTCTAATGGGCTGATTCTTAGGAACTTTTTCTTTCAGATTGCAAACTATCTAGAACGGTGCTTACTTCCTCTTCGAATTTATTGCTACACGGATCCTGATCTTTTAGCTGTTCGTCGGGCATTGAGATCCTCAACTGAAGATTGTGCTGCCTACTTTTTTGCACAGAATAATGGGAAAGACAATGAACGTTTTATTGACAACGCCGGTGATCGTGACATACAAAATGGTTTTTCATTTTGTAATTCGAACAAATCGATTAGCACTTTACTTCATCCATGGCGAAGCAATTTGGACGATCCGAATTTGAAAAGAGTTGTTGTGGTATTTTTTTATAGAAATTTATTTCTTGAAACCTCAAAATCTCTTTTCCTACTTGTATTCCTGATCCCCTCCACACTCCCTTTGTTCTTGAAAAAAGCCTCCCCTGTGGGAAGAGGAGTTTTTGAGGTTTTCCCTAGGTTTCCCCACCTATTCTTTGACCGTTATTACACTTTTTTTATTTTTTTCATTTTATCCCAATACTTTTTTCTTTTAGATTCGAACAGCTCCTCGCGCTTTAGAATATCGCGAATTTATACGAGCATCATGGAAAACAGCAGTAGAACAACACAGTGATGGTCCTGTTATTTTTGTAACGGGTCGAGATGGAACTGAACTGTCTTCAGAGAGTAGAGAACATGGCGACATTCTTCAAATGGATTTTGAAGACTCCTACAGGAATTTGTCTACCAAAATGATGGGTGAGAAAAATGAACTATAAAATCTATTTTGCCTTGAAAATTTTCTTTTTTAAGGAATTTATAGTTATTTTACTGCTCACCCAAATATTCAACAAATTGTAGTTATTAACGATGGTATAATTTTAAATTTTTAAATATTTTATTAAATTAAATTTAGATACAATTGTGAATGCTACAGCATTGAATGTTTTATTTCATCAAATTGAACACGTATTTTTTTGATTAATTTTTAGAGTAACGAAACGATATTTTTTCAGTGGCAAAATACTTCAACATCTCCAGATGATAAACGCTATTTGATCGGAAAAGTTTCTCGTGGATATCCTCGGTTGGTTTTTCCTTGGTTGCCTTGGTATGTCACTGCCGAACAATATCCTCACAAATGCTATCCACCGTTTGTTCAAGTTTGAAAATTTATATTAATGTAAATATACTATTTCAAATTTTGCTGTTTAACAAGGCTATTGTTAGATTTTGCTATTGAGTCATGTCTTTTATTGTAAAATTACTTCGGGCTGAGTTATGGCCAGCCTAATCATTAGTCTGGAAATGGTTGATTTCACCTTATAACTTTAACAATAAGTCTATCGGTTCAACTTTAACTGCCATAACTCGGCCCAAAGTCATTTTGCAAGAAAACGGATATTAATTCACAATAGGAAGTCGGGGCTGTGCCTCTTAGAAAATAATCTTGTTTAAGGGCTGAAAAGCCTTTCGGAAGCATCAACACCCCCTTAAAATTTAGTTTATCCAATAAAAGTGCTTTATTTCATATTTATTTTTAGGGTTCAAGTTTTATCATTTCCCGCGATGCTGCTGTAGACATTCTTCAACGTATTTGTGATTTTCCATGGAGGCATGTTCACTTGGATGATGTTCAAATGGGAATTGTTACAAAGTGTCTTGGAATAAACAATTTTCATCGAGAAGGGTTTTCTTTTAATTTTATCTAAATTTAATGAAATATTCCTTATAAAGTTTTGATGTTGGGCACGGATTGGATCAATTTACTGTTTTTCATTATCAGGTTACTTTTTTATTTTCTTTTACATTTTAGGGAAAGATCAAGAGATTCTTTAACCAATCTTGTTTAAGTTCTAAAATGGGGTATTGAGACGAGATAGGATAAATGTCGGGGAGAGTTTAAGGGCGTGTCAGAGGGGTTAACGCCACATTTTAGCCTACAAGTGTATGTTAATCGCCCAAGGCCTATGTTAGATCACCCAAGGCCCCGCGCTTGGTTTGGCTAGTGTCTGGGGCTGGATCCGGTGATTAATCACGGAACCCAGTTACTTAATAAACTCGAAAAAACCGAACTTTTCGATTTTTTCTTTAGTTTTCCCGCTACCCTGCCAGTCTTTTGATGGAAATGTTCAAAACTGTTCGTCATTTAATTTCTTGTTAAATTTTTGTGGATGTATTATCAAGCCTGCTTCCTGATTATTTTATGGTCTCAACAAAAACCCGAGTAGAAGCTTCAGCATTTAAACATTTTTTTATTAGGATTGTCTTCCAAACAAATTTTATATTTTTGTTTTTAAAATCGAATATTCTTATTCGTCTTTTTATTCACCTTTTATGATAAAATTTTTTTTGATATTCTTTGATTTTTTAATTTGTTTTAACTCAATATGTATTGTCTTTTATGCTGTTTCTATAAATTTCTAGGACTAAATGTCATCTTTGTGGCCTGTGGAAGATTCGAAAATAGTCGAAGTAGACCTGATTGTCTCTTTCAAGATGTTGGATCAATTTTTTGCCTAAATAAGAAGTTCAATTTCTACATGTTCTCCCTGTTTTCAATGATCCGATCAACCAAAAATTGAGGTTTTTTAATTAACATGATTACGGTGGTCGGTTTCAGACAGGACTGTCGGTTCTGTTTAACCAAAATTTCGGTTAGTGCTAGAGTTATCGAGAAATTTTTTGAAACCGACAGCCTTGTAGGCCATTCTATTTTTTGAGTTAAGTTTACAATAATATTTTCCAAACTTTATGCTGAATAATTTAATTTCTAAATTACAATGAATACATTCTTATATAAATAGCAAAAGCAAGAGATTTCGTAAATAAAGCTCAGCTCTGTAAATGTTCAGAAATTTTTTTAAATTAAGTTATCCAACTTTTTTTGTAAAATGAGAGCTGAGCTTATGAAACAAATTATATAATTGTCTTTCTGTGCTTATGCGTTTTTTCGATCCTGTCCGTTTTGGCGTGCTTTCCCCTTTAAATTTCCTTCGGGTTTCTTCTGCCGTTTTGCATGGCTTGTGTATGAAGTGAATCCATTTGTGTGCTTAAATATTTAAAAGTTTTTAAATTTTTTTATATTTTTAGATTTTAACCGCTTCCATAATTTGCTGCTCTTCTTCATTATTTACATTCATATCTTTGCCAAATATTTTTGTGACTGCTTTATCGATGTTTTGTCCAAATCCATTCAAGCTAAAGTGTTTTTCGAAGCGAGCACGCTGCAAAGGTTTTTAAAATTTATTTTTTCTATTTTATTTCTGGGTTGGCCCTATAACAGTGATGCCAGGGTTTGAAGGGTCAGGTTGGGTTTTGGAAATTTTCTCAGGATTTTCGGGTCGAAATGAAGTCCGGGTTTCTTGTAACCCGTGACATCCCTGCCCTATAGTGAAAAAAGTGTAGTACTAGACTTGAGGTTGGTGTTTCCTGGTATTTAGAACCGAAAAAAGTCTGGTCCCGGTTCCTGATATCTGGAGATTTCTCACGAACCGCCAACATTAATTGGGTTGCTATTTTATTTTCTACAATGTTTTATAGATTCGTTCACCTGCATAACATAATGAGCATCATCATCCAAGTTGATCCACTCCTTGGATTCCATATGTTCAACCATTGCCTCGGCCAACTTTATTCCATCGGTATCAGAAATCTTTTTTTATTTTATTTTATCAAATAAAATTTTAGAAAACAACAACAATTTACCTTCGTTCCTGTCACTCCTTCAATAACTGTTTCTGAAGGCCCACCACTGTCAATAACAATAACTGGACGACGTTGCTCTAAGGCTTCAATTGGGACAATACCAAAATGTTCATTGGGCGGTGTGTAAATTACAGAATCGCATTGACTGTACAATTCGAATTTTTTCTCATCGTTTGGATCAGGTATAAACTAATATATTAATTTTTATTTAAAATTGGGATTGGGCGATGTTTTGTTCATTTTTTAATTTAAAAGGGGTGTAATTTTATTATTCCTTTGGTAATTCTAAAGTCTAGTTTAAGTTCTTCGAAAATTTTTCTACTTTCTTATACCTTTATAGTTTCAATCTCATCAGTTTTTCTAAAAATTCAAAATATAAATCTATCTTCTTCGAAATATCCCATCTCTTAAATTATCTCCCATTATCTTACATTTCTTCAAGATATATTCCCTTCGATTTATCTCCCCTTATCTTCCCCTTCTTCGAAATATCTTCCCTTTTTTCTTCTAAATATCTTCCCCCTCTATAGTTGCTTATATTAGTTTGCTCTTGCATTAATTTCAACAATTTATAATAATTTTTCCATTTAAAAAATTCCGTACTTCAATAATGTCCTCCAAATTGTATTTTTTACATTGTTCCTTCAACAATTCATAGTAAATCTTAGATTCCGGAATGTGCGGCATTACAGACCCAGCCATTTGTATAAGTGGATTAAGTCCGAAGCTCTTCAATTGAACTTAAAGTGAGAGGGATAAGTCTTTCAGAGTTCATATTTTTGTACTTTTCTTTCTCTTTTTTTTTGTCTGTCAAACTTTCATTTGTTTAATTATCTTAAGTAAGGATCTATATCCATGCATTTTATAGGAAAATCTCTGGATGTGAATGAGAGAAAATTTTTCTTAAAGCAATTCATAGATAAGAATCAATCGTTTAGGAATATAATTTCCAGAATATTTATTATACGCTTTTTAAGCGGCAGAATTTTGTTTTAATAATTGAAAAATCTGTCTTTATGGAAATTAATTTAAAGATTTATTGGATAATCGGGAAAGTAAAGTTTAGGGAGATTGGAAGTACGGGGGAAAGTAGAGGGGAAGCTATGTATGTAGTTTATGTATGTAAAAGTGAATTCTTTATTAGACAGGGGATTAGAGATTTTACTTTAATTAATCCAGAAAATAAAAATAGAAGACTGACCAAGCTTAAAAAAATCAAAAAAAGAACAAACCTGCTGCGTCCAAAATTATGTCCAAACGTTTTTCTGGCCAGAAACGATTCATTGAAAGAAATAGGTAGCGTTCATTAGGCATCCGTTGTTTGCGTGAAATTGGGCGTGACACAACGCTCAGTGAATCAACATCGCAAGGAGGATAAATCACGCGTAGTTTTTCTTTGGGTATGCTGGGCATTACAGCTTGGAAGTTTTTGGCTGTAAAATTGTTTTTATCATAGAATTTTAAACGTTTCTAGTTAAAAATTTTACACGTAAATTCACTGTTCACAATGACCATGTCTAAAAAATTTTGTTTCTTTGCATAAGCTTCGACTATTAATTCTACCTGCATATTCACACATGTGAGCTTCAATAAGACCCATACATGCCGAGTACCAACGATACAGAAAGAAGCGATTTGGCGTCACCTGTTTAAGTGAATTTAAGTATTTTTATAGTTGTAAGATTTTCGAACCAATTGTTGAGGAAAATGGCAGTAGAACATTATGTGTACCTTAAAATTTTTGAGATTTTCATTTTAAAAATCAAGATTACCTTTGGAAACCACCATTTTAATAACGGAACGCAAGACGCACTGTGATCAGCAACAATTAAATCTGGTTTCAGTTTCGTACGAAAAATTATGTGATATGCAAGTGCTGTTAAGATTAGACATATTTAGAGGACGTCTTTGAATATTACCTATATTTTGTGAAAACCAATCTCCAGGATGTAGCGGGAGACGAACTTCATGAATTTCTACTCCTTTGAATTCCTCATCTGCCCAATAATCATCAATCATTGTTGTCAACCAAGCGACCTGATGTCCGGCTTGGACGAAATGTCGAAGAAACCCGATCTGTTAATGAAATAAACAAATTTTCTAGGCCTCAGTTTGCTTACAGTGCAGCGGTCCGACCCGCCATTCCATTGTTCTGGGTGGATGATGATAACACGCATGACTGTTTAATTAAAGTATACTGTAACTATACTAATAAAAGTACCCCTGCAACTTTTGTTTCTTTGAATAAACGACGTCTAACGAACCAAATTAACAATGAAGTTGGTATGCAAATTACAAGTCCAAACAAATAAATTGCAAAAAACGCTGAAAAAGACACTGTTGATGGTTTTAGTTGTTGTTGTTGTTGATTTTTCTTTGGTTGTTCTTGAAGCTGCATACACTTTGAAGTTGTTTTTATTTATAAATTAGGGAACAAGCTTAAGGATTATTTTAATTTTAACCTTAATTATTTAATTATTCTTTTATGAAAAATTGAGTAAAAATTTTTTTCTATGATATGTATCGAAGGATAATTAATTTTGGATATATATTCCTTGATAGTTTTACCAAACTTTACTTATATAACTTGTTTATCCAGTCAGTTTTTTGAATATAAGGAGGTACGGAATGCGGATGATTTTTAATTTATGCTGTCCAAGCTTTCTGTTTGGGAGAATGCAAGATTGGGATTGAGATATAATAAAGGGGGTTTAACTAGTAGAGAGGGGGTGAGGGTTTAAGTACCGGATAGCGATTACATGCGCATCATTGCGCATGTATATAAGCATATTTTCTATTGAAAAGTGAGGGACGTATTTGTCTAAAGTGGGAGAGGGGGGTTTACAAAAAACGTTTTATTTATAATAAGCTTTTTTAAAACTAAGAATGCGTAGGAAAGGGCGAAAGTAGTGACGACAATGTTTTATATATCCAAGCCTCTTTAATATACACACATTTTTATATCCCTTTTACTGAATGAATGGCGATCCTCAAAAGCTTTTAAAAGCGTGATCAAAAGGGAGATAAGATTTTGAAAATAATGAGCTTTTTTGGTAGTGTTTTATTCTTTTCTTCTAATAAATTTGGGGGATGTAACATGAATGATCATCGGTTATTGGTCAATGTTTTCTATTTTTAGAGAATTTAAATTATTGGAAAATAAATTTGTAAATATTTAACTGTTTTTGAGATGATATTATCGTTTGAACCGCAACCGGTATTTTTATGTAGAGGGGGGATAAAACTAGAAGACGGAACGGATAAAAAAGTGCACAGTGAAACGATTTATCTTTTTTAGTGAAAGCAACAATTGTGTTCAATTTTTGAATGCCCTAAGCTAAACAGCTTTATTTTAGACGAGATTGAAACTGTTGCTGTTAAAAAAGTGACAAAGATGATTGGGGGAGGGGGGATATTTTTTGTATCAAATAATTTTTAATAAGATTTTAAAGGTACTATTAATGATTGAGGTGAATTTTCTGCCTGTTTCCTCTTGGCTAAAATTATTTTTTTCTTTTCTCTAGTTTAAAAATCATTTTCTATTTTTCAATTATAAACAAATTTTAAAAGCTGGACAATTTTTCTATCCTTTTTCTTTCCCAAAATTGCCAAAAAGTCTTCTCCTCCTCTAGAAATTCTTTTTCATTTACTTTTCTTTAAAAGATATGCATAAGACTCGTGTAACTAAAATACAAGATAGCGAAGAAATAAAGAAATATTAAGAAATATTTGGCAATATATGACACAGAAGAAGCTCCTGCAGAGAGAAGTAAAAAGTGCCTTAAACTTACTACTGATTGAGTGAATGTTTTTAGCTTGTTAGATTGTCGGAAGCTTCTTTTTTTGCTATTTCGAGAGTTAAACTGAAAAAGAAAGACCAAAACAAATTAGGACACATTTGGCCAAGGGAACCGCATAAATGACTGGATATGTATAGAGTGAAGACCACTGGCCTTGTAAAAATGCCAAAGGCCTTGCATGCTTTTCCCCCCTTTGTTAGTCTATAAAACTGCTGGCATATAAGTAAATGCCCAAGTGCATTTCTTCTATGTATATGCATTTCTTTCTTATCTCTGCCCTTTCCCTTAAGCGACTTCGTTTTTGGACTTTATAAAATTTTAGTTACTTTTTATCCATTCTTCAAAATTGTATTTAATTTAATATGTATGAACAATTGAACAGACTGTTCTTTTTAAAGACTAATTCTTGGCTTTTAAAATCCATTCTTTCTATTTTTTATTTATCAGTAAAGATGATTAGAATCTTTGAATTTATTTTTGTAAATTTTTTAATTTAATTTTTACTCTTCCTATCCATAGAAAGGGTACACTTTACGTACTGCCGAGCTATAACTCCATTCAAAATTATCGGACGTCCTGGTATGGGGTGATTCAGCTTGTCGGGATGCATCGAACCATACCTTAATGTTTCGGATCCGACAATTTTCGGATCCCCCTCCAAACAAAGAAATATATTAAGCTTTTATTAATTTAGTGTGAATTGTACTATCTTTATTCTCTTTATTATATATTTCTCTTGGGAACAAAACTATATTGGGCTATATTGGGGGCATACTTCTTCAATAATAATATTTTTATTTACCTCTAATATTACGTTGATAAAAATAAAAAAATATTCCATAGGGAGAGGTTCCAGTTTGTATATTTTTTAAGCGAATTTTTTATTTGTCCACTAGTATACTAATCAGAATATGAAGTGCCAATTTGCTCATATTTACTAACCCAAGCACAAAAAATATTACCAATTTTGGATATTTTTTCTTATTAAAAAAATTTTAAAATAAAAAACTTTAAAAAAGCTAAGCTTCTTTCCTTTTTATTTTCACATTTGCTACTAGTATATATTTAGTATTTGAACTTCCTCTTTTTGAGATCTTTCGTAATATTATTTGTAGTAATATTTAGAAGTTTGTCAAAATACATCTATTTATTTATTTTCTTGTGCGACTCATTTTAAGGCAATCTAAATATTTTTTTGCTTTGTTTTTTTGGCACAAATATTTACTACTATAAACAAGAGAACATTCTCGCATTCCCAATGGATTTAAAAAAACTTTAAAGGGGTTAAAAGTTTTTTTAAAAAATATTTGTTTGTAGAACATAAAATATTATGACACTTGTTTTTATTTGACATGTTTGTCATAAATATTTTTAGATAAGCTTGAACGATAAGGCTTGTTATTTTACTTGTAATTTTAAATGTTACTCTGGAGATTTTGTTTTTTGTTAAGATTTTTATTTAAAAATTTCAAAAAAAATTTCGTTTATTGAGTGTAAGAAATTTTCAATTGTTTTATTTTTCATATAGACTTTAGACCTCCAATTCCGGTTTCTAATATCTCATTTGATATAAAACCACATTTTTATTTCTAGATTATATAATATTGCAATATTGCACTTTTTAATAGGTTCATAAGTAATCCTGGAACAACTGTTGTTGTTTTGTTTTTTATACTTTTTAATTCATTTTGGATTAGAGCAAAAGCCACCTTGCGATCAAATTTAATCAATTCTCCTCTATTTTTTCTTTAATTTTAAATATTTTATTTTTACGAATTTATAAAGTTTTTTGTTCCATATTTCTTTTAATCTAAAACATTTTAACATTTTTTAGATGCTGATACTGAACATTCTTGTTACTAAAACGGGTGAATACTTTTGAATGTTATTTTGTCACATCTTATGCAAAAGCCGGTGTCATCACAGATTCCTCGTGGCGTGGTAATTGAATTTTATATATAACTTTTTGGATATAAAGAAGCTAATAGAAGCCCTGGGCTTCTATTTTCCATAGGGTCTTTTTTAGTGGGCTTCTATTGGATCATTTGATTTATTTTATAATTTAAGGGTTGTCCTCCTCCACCCGGTATGGATCCTCGAAAAGGAAAAGGAAGGCTAATGTGCATTAAAGTAAATTAATACAAAATTTTTATAAAATTTATCTCCTCTTAATTTAGGTTCGAATGCTTGATGATAGTGTAGGAGTCTTTCATCTTGGGGTAAATTTCGTTTTGAACATTTTTAAATTTCAATTTTATAATTTTTTCTTTAGCATAAAGCACTTGGCCAAGCTCTTTTTGATGAAGTTTGCAGACATTTAAATTTGCTGGAATCTGATTATTTTGGGCTTGAATTTATTTCTTTTGGAAATAGGGTTTAGTTTTTTTGTTTGTTGAAATTATTTTTTATTTAATTTTCTAGTGTTGGCTAGACAAAGACAAAAGTATTTTGCGTCAAATCATGGCTGCTCAATCAGACGCTCGTTTCTTCTTTACTGTTAAATTTTATACTCCTAATCCTGCGGAACTTGAAGAGGAATATACTCGGTATTATTTTTTAATTAAGGTGCGGATCCGGGTCTGAAAAAGACCTAATATACTTTAAATTTTCAAAATACCCTTTTTTAATTTTGTTTTTAAAGTTATTTGTTCGCCTTACAATTGCGTCGTGATTTGGCTCGTGGGGAGTTGTTATGTAATGAGAGTACTGCAGCATTGCTTGTTTCTTTTATTGTTTGTTGTTTTCAATTTATCAAAAATTTTTAATCGAATATTTTTCAGATTCAATCAGAATGTGGTGATTATTCTCCATTGGACTATCCTGACTACAGATATGTTTCTTCCGGCAATGTACAATTTGTACCCAATCAAAGCCCTGCGTTTCAAAAGGAAGTAATGGAGCAACACAAAAAGGTTATTTTGTTAATATAATTTTGTAAACTTTGTTGATTTGTTCAGCTTATTGGTATGAGTCCCGCCGAAGCTGATTTTAATTTGCTTGAGACTGCACGACGTTGTGATTTTTATGGAATACGTCTTCACAATGCAAGGGATTTGGAAGGCGTTGAGGTTACAAAATTAATTTATGAAATCTTCGCTATTTTTGAATTTTTATTTAATTTTCAGGTGGCTCTTTCTGTTGCTCACATGGGAATAAAGGTGCTAATTCGGAGGGGTTATTTTATTTATTAGGGACGTCCAAAACTCTGTCTTGGGTCCTCAGGAAGTTTCTTTGTTTTTTTCATCTTTCTTGAGTCTCAAAGTCCAGTCTAGGTCTTGGAAAATTCTCATTTTGGACATCTCTAGTATTTATAATTAACACACCCAGTCATGTGGCACTTTAATTTATAATATTAAATTTTAGATGTTCCATCAACTAAATTGTATGATGACTTTTTCTTGGGCAAGAATACGAAAATTGTGTTTTAAACGGAAAAGGCTTATGATTAAAATTCATCCAGATAGCGCTGTATTTTTTCTTTAATTTTGATTCAAACTTAAAATTTTTCTTCTTATTTTTAGCAACAATACAAAGAAACTGTAGAATTTATTTTTGATAATCGAGATGATTGCAAGAACTTTTGGAAAAAATGTGTTGAACATCACAGTATTTTTTAAAAATTTTTATTTAAAGTTTCCCTATTTCTCTTAAGGTTTCTTCCGTTGTCCTGAACCTGTTGAATCGCGAGAATCTCGAAAGCTCTTTCACCGTGGCTCTAACTTTCATTATCAAGGCAGAACTCAGAAACAATTAATGGACTATGTACGTGAACATAGGAAGCGCCGAGAGCCTTTTAAACGGTAAGAACAAGAATGAATTTTTTACTTTGATAATTTCTGTTAGCTCTTCTCAATTTTTAGTGAGCGAATCTAATTCACAAGCCCTGTCCCGTGATCATTTGTCATAAAAAATTTATTAAAATTTCAACGAACAGATTCGAACCTGTGATTTTCCTAAACTATCGAAACCTAAAAAATACTAAACTAAGGATAAGAGGCTTAGAATTTATCAGTTTTTTTTATTTTTAGACCTTTACAACGAAGTTTTATTCATCCATTAAATACAAAAGCACCAATTTTCCCTCCAATTTATGGGAATCAACAACAGTTTCAACAACAACAATTTCAACAACCACAACAACAACATTATTTTATCTCAAACAGATTATCAGAAAATAATAAAAATAGACAGGCTGTTGAAAATACTCAAAAATTAATTATGAATATTACATCAATGACTAATCAAAATGGCAGAAATTTTATTGAAAATTCTATTAATAATACTAAACGTTCAGCTACTGAAGAAATAATAACAAGAGAAAATGGTGAAAGAAAAACAAGACCAAAGGTATTAATTTTTTTATTCTTGAGTGAGTTTGTAAACTTAGAATTCTAAGTTTAAATATAAATTGAGTAAACTAATTAAACTTGAAAGTTAACAAGTTTTAAACCTTAGAGTTTATATTTAAACTTAAATAAACTTGTTTTGTTCTTGAACAAGCTTCTTGATTAATTTAAAAATAAACTTGCTTTATTTTTACATAAGCTTGTAAACTTTAAAGTTTAAACTTAAATAAACTTGTTTTATTCTTTAACAAGCGTGTAAACTTTAAAGTTTAAGTTCATACTTGGTTTAAAAATAAACTTGCTTTAATCTTGTAAACTTTAAAGTTTAAATTTAAACATAAATAAACTTGTTTTTTTTGAACAAATTTGTAAACTTATAATTGTAAGTTTAAACTTAAATAAACTTGTTTAAGTTTTGAATAAGTTTGTAAGCTTATAATTTTAAGTTTAAACTTAAATAAACTTGTTTAAGTTTTGAATAAGTTTGTAAACTTATAATTTTAAGTTTAAACTTAAATAAACTTGTTTAAGTTTTGAATAAGTTTGTGAGCTTGAAAATTGAAGTTCATACTTATATAAACTTGTCAAGTTTTGAATAAGTTTGTAAGCTTGAAAGTTTAAGTTCATACTTATATAAACTTGTCAAGTTTTGAATAAGTTTTAAGTTAGAATCTAAATTTGAATTAAGTCAACTTAATTAAACTTGAAAGTTTAGTTCATACTGATTTAAAAATAAACTTGTTTTATTCGTAAAGAAGTTTATTTTATTGTTAAATTTTGTTTTAAATAAGTTTGTAGTCTTTGAATTTTAAGTTTAAACTTTTAATAATTATTTTTTAATTTTCAAGAGTAGTCTAGCTTGTGATAGCCAACAACATAATCACCATCATCATCATAAAAAGCATAATCATCACCATCATCGCCATCAAAAAAGAGAAGCAAACAATAATAATAATAATAGTCATTATCAGTTGCCAATGCAACGCTCTTGTTATGGCGATATTTTGTCTGATAAAATAAAAGAAAATGGTCATCTTAAAAAAGAAGTGCCTATTCCTTTGGATAATTCTTTTCGTCAACAAATTGACCCTGTGAGATACTTGTTTAGTTAAAATACATATTTTTATCCTCAACTTTTTAGATGTCTGTTTCTTTACCAAATGTCTTGGCCCCATCATCTTTACAAACTGATGGATATGAATTTTATGCACCAATTAAATCCTTAAGTGGGGAGAATTTTAATAAATTTCCTCAACATTTGAATGATACAGACAATAATTCTGAAGGTTTTTTAGTTTAATTTTGTGGAAAATTTTAATTTTTTCTAAATTTTTTAGGTTCATACAGACTAAGTAAACGGCTTAATAATGAAGTAAATGACAGTGATCAACAAAATTCTTCACGTTCTGATATTTATTCTTCCTCATCATCAACAGTCGCTGCTGGCAACAATTATGTTGACCCAAGAGTTTATCAAACAACTTTTACAACTAAAAGAGTTGGAAATGTTATTGTTAAAAAAGTTACTTTGCCTGAAAGTACTTCAGGTTTTTTTTTTCAATTAAATTTCAAATATTTTTTTTAAATTATTTTTTTAGAGCCGTTACAATGTTCTGATAATCTTTCAATTGCTTCTACTTCAACAGCAACAACAACAGCAATGCGTCGTCAACATCTTCAAAATACCAAAGCTTCAGCAGTTGTTCATTCGCCTAGTCCTATTATTGAAGGGAATAAAATAAAATCTTTCATTCCACCACTAATCCATGACGGAGGAGCAGCAACAAAAATTTTCGGTTTATTTTTTTATTTTTTAATTTCACTTTAAATTTCTAGGCCAACAACCTGGTAGTGAATTTACGTCATCCTCAGCTTGTTGTTCTGATTATTCTATAGCCTCTTCATCTGCCCCAGCTTCAACTCGTAGTTCTGATGGACAACGAAGGATACGTTATGCTCCTTCAGCAAGTTGTGGTTCTTCTGACTTTAAAAATCGACTAAGGTTGATTTGTTTTTATTTTTTGATTATTAATTTGTGGGTTTTTTCTAGAAATGAAATTCCTGTTGCTATAGATTATCCTCCTCCAAATAACATTTATTCGTCTTGTGGTGGTGGAGGCATTACTTCAATTATCCGCCCAGTTTTAATTTCTTCAACACATGGAAATACTTCATCAACTTCTAATTTTGGACATTTAGGAAATAGAAAACCTTTAGTGATTAGAACACCAACTATAGGAGATAAAGGTTTTTTTAACTTTTTAGATTTTTTTGAAAATTTTCCCTTCAAGTGCCAATTACAAAATCGGATAGTTATGCCACCAATGCTGCCAATAATGACAAAAATGAAAAAAATAATGAAGATGTTTCTTCAATTGATGCTTCAAATCGTGGTGGCCCTCTTCCTGGTCGTGTTATTTGTAAAGAAGATTTGGTAATAACAATAGACGGAATTGATATTAAACAACAACCAACAACCTCATCTGCAAAATCAAAAATGGAAGGAACACGGCCTGTAATTGGTCCAAAACCGACTGGTTTAATTAACAAGGTTTTTATGAAAATTTTTTATTCTTAATATACATACCAGAAATGTCACGGGTTAGTTAATATACATACCAGAAACTTTTACTAGAAACCTGATCCTAGATTTTAAAATTCGACCCTACTTTTTTTCTCAACCCGTGACATTCCTATTTTATTCAGAAAGAACCCGAAGCAACAACAGAAAATATTAACAAATTATTGGATCCACTTGATAGTATTTTAAAAGATGTTCTTTCATTAAATGAGACATTAAACTACAATAGTGGCACTGCTCAACCAGCAACTTCTTCAAATACAAATAGAAGACGTTTACCGACAGCAATTTCTATTGAAAGCGAAGAAAGACCAGATTTACGAACAGTACATTTATTTAATGGTGAGGAAGAAGGCGATGATAATGATGCTGGAAATGTTCCGTATACTTTAACTGTAAGAGAAGTTGAAAGTGGAGGAAGTTGTTGTCAAGGTGAAACAAGTCAACAACAACAAGATGGAACAACTAAAGAAAGATTACCAAAATGTGAACACAAAGGAAGACATGTGAATAAACAAATTGAATTGGTATGAAATTTTTAAAGATTAAATTAACTTGGGTTGTACTCCAAACGTTCGGGGCGGGTGTTTAGGGGTACTGGATGGAGTTCCCCCTTAAAGTCCTATAACTTTTGAAAGGAAATATCGAGGGATTTGGAGGGATTTAAGGTGATATGGATGGATTTGGGATAATTGAAAGGGATAGGATCTCTACTCATCCAGAGTTATGTACGTGGTCAACTCTATTATTAACGTTTCTGACAAATATTTCTCAAGGTTCATCGTCGCAGACTTCCATCACAAGATTCATATTCATCACAAGATCATTCCATTTCTCCAACAAATCCAGATTCAAATATTCTTGAATACATGATGAGAAAAAGATCAAAAAGTCAATCACTTGAAGGACAACAACAACAAAATCAGAAACATGTAGCAGTAACTACTCGAACAAATAGGGCAGATGAACGGCGATTTACACAACCAATCACTAAACAAGCTGATCAGGAAAGAATAACTGAAGAATTAAAAGAACAATGTCCAGATACGTCAAATAAATGCCTTTTGGAGACAGACTTTTAAAAATACCTCTTGATTATACCGTTAAAAACAAGGTTTTAATATTTTGTTATATTTTTCTTTTTTAATTTTTCGATTAAAATGTTTTTAAGTATTAAATTTTTACAAAGCTCAAGTCTCATGTACAATTCTATTATTAAAGGTAGGGCCTTATAGTTAGAGAAAAAACTGGATGGAAAGTGTGGTTAGAGATAAAAAAGTACATCAGAGTCTCAGCTTTAAAAATACACGTGAAATTTGGCATAATGAAATTTAAAATAAATGACATTTTATCCTCATAGTTAGAGAAAAATAAAAAAAGAAATAGTGTAGTTAGAGAAGCAAATAGATTCAGCAAAGTTTGGTCATTTCAGTACTGCCTGTTGAGAGCGACATGGGGGAATTTATTAAAAAGGCAAGTTGAGAGCGGGTTCTTGATCGCGACCTCGCAATTTGAAAAATCGATACTAATCGATATCAATCGATAAAATCAATACTAATCGATAATTAATTTTTAAAAAATTTTCATTTTTAAAAAAATCGATACTAATCGATATCAATCGATAAAATCAATACTAATCGATAATAATTTTTAAAAATTTTTTATTTTTCAAAAAATCGATATCAATCGATAAAATCAATACTAATCGATAATTAATCTTTAAAAATTTTTAATTTTCAAAAAATCGCTACTAATCGATATCAATCGATAAAATCAATACTAATCGATAATAATTTTTAAAAATTTTTTTTTTCAAAAAATCGATATCAATCGATAAAATCAATACTTTTCAAAATTACATTGCAAAAATCAATAAAATCGCTCTTAATATATCAAAATTTCTCTCAACTCAACTTTCAAATCTTTATTTTACATTTCAATAAATTTAGCAAGTCTTTAAATAAGCAAATTAACATCAGAGTGAATAAGTAAATTTTAAAAGCAAAAATTTAAAAAGAAAAATCAAAAATCTCATTATTATTGCGGCTTTACATCTTGCATTATGCGATAACTATGGCATTTAAGCCAATCCAATTTTGAACGAGTTACTGGAAGTTGACGTCGTAAAGTTTTGAAAGTACTTTCCATTGATGATTGGCTTTCCTGAATGGCAATTTGATATGCAGATTCTGCTTCACAAATAGCTTGAATTATATCTTTTGCACTTGATTCTTTATCTGCCTTAAAATTTTATGAAATTACTTGAAAGTCATTTTTGAGGAAGGAGGGGGGGGCTAAACACAACATTAAAACTTCCCAAATACAAACATTCTATGAGGCAGGGAGGTCACGGTTTAAAAATAAGTTTATTGGGTCTTCAAAATTCTCTTCGGATCGGGTCAGTTTGGAGCTTACTAGTATCGGGTTTCCGGTAACCTGTGAGCAATGTAAGTCGAGTAACGTGTCAAGGTTCTTATACAACTCTACTGGGGTTTCGATTTCTCTATCTTCGTATTACTGATGGATGTTCCGGAGTAACCTGTGACATCCCTGATTTGGAATGGAAGTAACTTTATTAAGAAAAATAAACTAACACTTAATTTAACATCAACGCTAAGATCCTTTTCAGAAATAAGCTGAACATTTCCATCCTCATAATAATGAACTTGAAGTCGAAGTTTCCCTGTACATTTATGAGTTGTTGCTTTTCCATCAAAAAGAGGTAAATGCCACTCAGATCTCCATCTTCCATTCCTAAAAACTTCAATTTAAAAAGTAAAAATTAAAAAAAAACCAAAAATTCTTTGGTTGAAATTGATGAGATTCAATACACAAAATTATTGTCTTCTCTTTATGTAAAGGTGTAAATACAGCAGCAACACCAGTCTTATAGAAATGTTCATGGACATATTCATCCACTTCCTACAAAATATGTGTGAAATACGAATATTGTAAAAAAACCTTTTGTAAAGTCTTTCTCCATTGCTCATGTTTATCGTCAAGTTCTTTTGACCCAACAGGATGTACTTCAACAGCTTCTTTTCGTAAATGGTCATATTTGAAGGTTTTTTGAGACTTTGGATCTACAAAACGACCATCGGATAATTCATTATGTTCTGTTACCAAAGTCTGAAAGTTTAAATGTGAATGATCACTAGAATAGGGGTAGTACAACAACAACAGAAAAATTGGAAGAAAGACATGAAAAATCACTAATACGACCTCTACATTTAAAAGAACCAACCGATTGTTCAACACCATCCAGCTTGACAGTCACAAATTGAGATTTATTATATTGCTTTACAGCTTCCAAACAGCCCTTGTCCAAAAGTGTATCATCATTTAGAAGAGTACGGACATCATTGAAAACCTCATTGAATTCACCAGGGGGCGATTGAAGCACAATGTCTGAAGCAATTTTAGTTTTTTCTGCATCGCTAAGTTCAGCGCCAATCATTTTTAATTGAAAAACTCAATTCCAATTTATCTAGAAAATATTTTTAAAAATACGAGATTATCCATTTTTAAAGAAAAAATTTAAAGGAAGTCATAATCCTTTAAAAAATGCAAATTTAATGTCCAGTCAAAATATTTTTAGATTAACACATCCCTTTAAAAAATGATGATACTGACAAAAATAGATAACAGAGGAAAATTGGATAACATGAAAAAATCGTTAAAATAAAAGTTGGGCACCAAAGAAGATTCTCAAAACTTTTTTAAGATATTTATGATTCAGGATAGATGTCTAAAAACTAAAAAATGCAAGGTAATCCGTAGAAAAAAATAAGCAGGTAGTGTTCTTTCAATATTTGTAAAGTTGTCAGTAGGCATTAAGTGTGCCGAGTCCGAATCTGAGATTAGAAACTGTTCAACTCGAATACCGAGACCGAAACTCAGCACACTCGATTACCTACAGGCTGACCTCAAAAAAGCGAGAGCCCTTCCTACTTATTATTCCTAGGGACTTGTAAACTATTAGAAGATTACAAAAGGTAAGGTGCCCAAAAACAATTCTCAATTCTTAAAAATTACTTTGAAAAAAATGTTCGCAAAATTCT
The DNA here is from genome assembly GCA_036172955.1 of Meloidogyne arenaria. Taxonomy (NCBI): domain Eukaryota; kingdom Metazoa; phylum Nematoda; class Chromadorea; order Rhabditida; family Meloidogynidae; genus Meloidogyne; species Meloidogyne arenaria. The sequence continues at coordinate 34,716 of JARQAB010000097.1, forward strand.
CATTTGTTCATAAATCACCAAATATAAGTACTCAAAGTCATTTTCTTCATCTTTCAAAGAGTTTCTTCCTCTCATCAATCAGATTTTGATGAATGCGAAGCCGAACGACGCAAGCGTTGACGCCCATTGTTGCTGCTGTTGTTGGACGAGCGGCTCATTGAACGCTTTTCACGTTTAATCTTCTTAACACCTTCAACAATATTTTCATTTCCATTATTTTTGCCAGTGTCACCTCGATCGTTAGAAACAGAGCGTCGATGTTTGGACCGTTTAGGTGAGACTGGTGAGCGCGAACGGCTGATGGAAGGCGAGCGGCGGCGATGTCGACGAACAGAGCGAGAGCGTGAACGTCGGCGACGACCACCACGTCCATAATCATCATCAAAGTTGCGACGAGGTCCTCGACCAGGAGGTGGAGGCAAACGACCACCACGGTTACTATAAAATTAGAAAAATATAACTAAAGTTTGCGGAAAAAAATCAAACTTGACTCTTCCAGCAGATCCTCCATAACGTGGAAGCGCCACGGTTGTACGAACTCTGCAATCCTTAATATAACCTGTCGACATGTCTCTCTTAAAAAGAAAATTGTTTTTAAGTTTTCTGTATTATGAAAAAATACCAAAGCTCTCTGTGCATCCTCATTTCGATCAAAAACGACAAATCCATAAAATGGTGGATAGCTAAGGAAAATGAATTTAAGGTTAAAATTAAATTTAAAAAACCTGGCCATCCAACAATCCACAATACGACCATATTTGCCAAAAACATCCTCAATATCACAACGACGGATGGTGTCGTCCAAATTACCTAAATAACAAAAATCGTTAATTTAAAATATTCAAAACAAACCAATATGAAGGCGTTTAGCTCCAGGAGAAGGAGTACGTGAAAATGTTGAGCGCGAACCAGAACGTGAGCGTCGACGGCTCTTTTTTGCGTCACGTCGTCGTGGACTTCGTGAGCGATTGATAGATGAACTGCGAGAGCGTGAATCTCTAACCATTTTCTTTTCAATTTGAACAAATGTTTATTATTCTAAATTTTCAAATAAATTTTTAAGAAAATTGCTGAAAAATATAGCACGAGAGTTGAGATAGGAACACATTTTTGCTTCTCAAAACAAAACAACGCGCTACACCATGATTTTGACCCATATATGGTTGATCCACTATCTTGTTAAAACCCATAAAAGGTCATCATACATTTAACCCAAAAAACATTGAAGACAATTCCACCCATAAAATTTCACCCATAAAAACATTTCCCATAACCACCAAAGTTATATCAGATCATCCCTATATTAACCATTGAAAAATAATAAATTTAAAAATATATAGTGGCCATACAAAATCATTTTCAACACATATTAAATGCCACCATTTTGCCACCACTACTTGTGGAAGCACATTTTTTTGGTGGGGGAAAAGGATGACACATACATATTCATATAAACATTAACCATAAGCTGAAAATTTATAATAGCGCGATAAATTTCAGAAAATTTTTTTTATTTGCTAAGGATCTAATTTAGAGGATCTAACACTTAAATTTGAAAAAATTGTTTCGTTTCCGATTTTAACTGAAAACCCCTTGAATTTTTAGATGGAAAATTTAAGAGCTAAAAGCCACAAGTTTTTTTTATCCCTTTTTTAAAAAAATCTCGCTCCGAAAAGGAAAATTTCAACCAGTAAAAAGCATAGCAAAGCATTTCCTCCATAATTATTATATTGAATCAACCAAAGGTATACATACGTGCCAAAAAACGCAAAATGATTGTTTGTATTCTCAAGTGCGGTTGATTATACACATACACGTTTCTTACGCAGGTAACGCACGCCAAACACCAAACAAAACCATTTTATCATTCATGCATTCTTACAGAAATGACTAAACCACGATTGCAGCCATGGACACGTTTTCCAACAATTAATGAACAGACAAAATATCCCGGACAGAATCGATGTTTGAGTCGTGGAGACAAATTTTGAACCACGACTGAAATTATCAGACTCAAACGTTCCCTACTGAAAAATCAATGGATATTTTGTCATTTTCTCCAACGTTTTATTCACATCGCCAAAAAAGAATACAAATTTAAAAATTAAAACGAACGACTTTTTATCTTAAAGTCCAAAGTCCATCACCCCATTGTTGGTAAACAATATTTCTTCATTGCCTTAAAATCATAAGGTTGTTTATTGTTTTCATTATTTTAAATTTCATTTTTTAGTCTACAAAAATTTAAAATTTATTTTTAGATTTATGATTAATCCAGCTAGAATTCGACAATATTTACCAAGTAAAGCTTTTTGTGTTCAAGTTGTTTCGGCAGGTTTCTTTATTTTTTAATGTTAAAAAGCTCCCCATTATTAAGGTACCCTAGCCGCTGTAGGGAATGTAATATGTCAAAAATATGTTGAGAAACGTGAACATATAGACAGGCGGCGAGTATCACAATTTGCATTGACAACAATGATTATCGTGGTTTGCATTTTTTATCAGATGTTACGGGTTGAGAAAAAAATCGGGACAGGTTTTCAAAATTTTCTTTGGATTTTTCTTTGGTTTCGGGTCAGTTGAGGGGATTAAGAGGGGAGAGTTGGTTTTTAGAAAATTTTTCAGGTTGGGTTTCGGGTAACTCGTAACTGCTCTTTATATTAAACATATGATTTCATCCAACAATAATAATCTAATATTTCAAGGTCCCTATACAATTCCACTGGTTTCGATTTCTCGATCGTCGTATTACTGGTAAAGGGCGACTTCAAACCGCAATGAAAAGAGTTATTGTTGACCAAAGTTGTTTGGGTAAGTGTTAAAGAAGGAAAAACTTTTCACAATCAAATCATTTTTTAAGCTCCTCTTCTAACTGGAGCTTTTCTATTCTCTGTGAATTTTATGGATTCTCATTCAACAAATAATGCTTTACAAAGGACAAAACGAATTTATTTGGATGTAATGACAAATAATTATAAGGTAACTTTTTACTTTCTTAATCCAAAACCTCTCCACAAATTTTTAAAGTTTTGGCCTTTTCTACAAGCTGTTAATATGACTATGATTCCGTTACACTTTCGTGTAATATTTTTACAATTTTTTGCCATCTTTTGGAACATTTATGTTTCATACAAAGCAAACGTTCTGTGAACGAATGGAGGATCTTATACAAACGATTAGAGCTTTTTTTAGGAAAATATGTTTATTTCTTTTTGTTAATCTACCCCCTATTTTTAATTTATTTTGCCTTTAAACGACTGTTATTATTTAACTCGATTAGTATAAAATAAAATTTAAAAATACAAGGTGTTAATACCAGGGATGTCACGGATTGAGAAAATTTGGTTGGGGTCGAAAAAAGGCCGAGTTTCTTGTATCAGATAACCGTGAAATCCCTGGTTAGTATATTAATGATAATTAAAAACTTACTGATATGAAGATTATATAAATTATGGAAAAATATTTCTTTTTTGTCAGTCAATTACAAATATTTTATGCCACAAAAAGTCTGCCATAACTTCTTGAACTATACACTTTTGAAATTCCAAATTAGCCTAAAGATAAGTATAGTTTTTGCTAGTTGATGTTTATTTTAGTCTATTTTACCCGTTCGGATTGAGAAAGTCGACGAAATGTATGTAAATTAAATTGGATAAATCGAATTTGATGATTGATAAAAAACCGTGCGCATTCTTCAATTTGTTGAGTAAAGAATCGAGAAATTGTCACATTTCTTTGTTTTGATTGTCCAAAAAAGTTGATACAAAGGAGATAAATCTTAATATTTTTCTAAATTAATTTTAGTTTTTTATGTTATAAAAACCTCAGAATTTCCTGGTTTACTGCTTGGCGGTTTTAAACATTCCACTCGTTCAAATGCACCACATATTTTAGTCAATAATTGAATTGTTTCGTTTTCAAAAAATGTAAATATTTTTATAAGAAAGTTTCCACCAGTGCAAAGGCATTCGAAAGCAATTTCCAATTGTTTTTCTATAAGTGGAAGCATTTTACGTTCTTGATCAGTTGGTTCATCCTAAACTTGAAAGAGATAAAATTAGGAAGTCAACCCTGAGGACCTATTGACCCCGAAGACCTACAAATTTTGAAAGAGTTTTAATCACTCTACTCGATATTCCATTTTAAAAGTTGTAAGTATTCAGAATGCAGGTCTTCAGGCGTAGACTCAAAATTAGAAAAATAATTAATAAAAAATAAACCGTGCAGTCAATTCCAGCATCAGCAGTGATTATATGAAACTTTCCAAAATCAGAAACAAATTTTTGTAGAAATTCATTTGTAAAATTTAAAATGTCTCCTGATCCATCAGAACCAAGAATCATACGAGCACTATTATTGTTAAAATTGTCATCAAATTTAATAGTAGGAGATGCACTATGTTTAAATGAGTCATTTTGTTGAGGAGATAAACTTAAAAAAATTTTTTTTAATTATTAAAATAAAAACCTGTTCATTTTCCAATCCAATTTTATATCCAAATTTGCAAGGCAATGCTATATATTTTAGGAAAAAATTTTTTGTTGGAAAACAAATTTTGTAAGTACTTTCAATGCAAGTACAAATGCGCCAGGAGCCTCACAAAGGTGGAATGATCTAAAAGGAATAATTATCTTTCACTCGAGATTCCTTGTTCTAGATAAACAGAAATATAAAAGTAACCTCAATGTTTTTGTTCCATTTGGCTGTTCAATTTCCAAGTACGATCCAGGTCGAAGCAATTCCGGATTTGAAACGGCAATTTGTAAAAATTTACTAAACAAAGATTGCCATTAAAAAATTAATTCCAAAATAAACCAATAAGCCTGTGTACAAAGCAACGGCTCCTTGCCCTTCTCACATTTTAGAAGTAACTGACGAGGTAAATGACGCCTAAAACAGAAGACAAATTAGAACATTTTTAGATAAAAAAATACATTGGATGCGTAAAACTCGTAAACGAACGCCATCTTTCAAGCGCCTCTGATCCAGTCATGACTAACGAATGGACTCTCAACTAAAAATAATAGCTAATTTACTAAAAAATACTTCAAATTTACAAACCTTTACATCATTCAACATTTCTTTCAGAGAATTCATTCGAGAATAGAACTCATCCAACTCTGTTTTTGTCAATTCTTTTCCCTCTACCAAACATTTGTAATGCTCTGCCGAGATCAATGTAAAGCCTTTACGCCAAAGATCGTCCAAAAGAGATTTGTAAGACATGGATACGTCGTTAAATTTCATGTCATTCATTTTTAAAAGGAAAATAAACCCTTCAAATAAACATTAATTTAAAAAAAACCAAAGAAATATTGTTCATAATAACAAATTCCAACAATAAAACTTTAAAAAAGGTCAATCAATTTTTCAAAAAAAACATTTATTAACAATAGAATTGTCAATATGCATAACACTTATAACTTGATAAATAACAAAAAAAATTTCTATTTAACAATGGGTAAACCTTTTTTTAACAAATATCAAAGCTCATTATGTTGTACAATTATTTTTTCCAATATCGTTCATCATTTCTGAACATTGTTCTGGCGAATCTTTTGTCGTTGATGAACCCTTCGCTTTAGCCAATGCGATTTTTCTTATTAATTCAGCGTTAGATTCCGCTTCCTCATCATGAAAAGAATACTAGAGAAATTATAATATTTGAAAAAATTCTTTCTTTACTAAAAAACCTGTTCTGGTTCTGGATATGCTGCAACACAAATACTTTTTGCCATTTCATTTTGCCGTTTTGGTAATCGTTGCCAAAGTTCTTCAGTAATAAACGGCATTATTGGTGAAGCTAATCGAAGAAAAGTATCAACACAATGATACAAAATGTGACGTACAATTTCTATTTGTTTATTATTAGAACAACCATTTTCTACTGCTTGATTTCCTACTAAAAAGATTTAATTTAAAAAATCAAAAAAAAAATAAACCTGCAAAAAATATAGGCTTTGATGATTCCAAATAAACATCACAAAACTCGTAATACCAAAATTGATAAAGTGCTGTTGTTAATTGTCGAAAATTATATTTGTTAAATCCTGAATTGCAGTCAGCAACACATTTCCCAAGACGAGAGAGTATCCATCTATCAGTCATCGTTTCAATGTCAGGATAACGCTAAATTAGACAAAATTTACAATTATAACTGGTCAAAAAAGAATTAAACCTTAAAGTCTGATTCAGGTTTATATTCCTTCAAATTATTGCCTAATTGAGAAAAAACAAAGCGAACACCCTGCCATATTTTATTACAAAAGAATCGATAACCACGCACGCGAAGAACATCCAAATTGATAGCTCGATCTTAAATTTCTGATTTTTAAATAAGTCAAAATTTAAAAAAAACCTTGTGTTGTATATGCCATTAACGCAAATCGAAGTGCATCTGTTCCACATTCTGGAATACCCTGAGGATAATCACGACGTTGGCCAGCTTTAGCTGTAGACAATTCTCTTAAAACAATTTAATTTAAATCCATTCTAGCAAATTTACTTTGAATCCAAATTTCCATCCTCCAGCCGTTTATGCAATTCTTCAAGCGATATTCCATATATTACATCCAAAGGATCAATTACATTTCCTAAAGATTTGCTCATTTTTCGGCCATGAGCATCTCGTACCATAGCATGCAAAAATATCTAAAAAGAATAATAGTAACAAATAAAAAGTCGAGAAAAACCTCTTTGAAAGGAAGTTGACCATTACATAACTCTTGAGACATAAAAACCATTCTAGCAACCCAGAAAAATAATATATCGTGACCAGTCTCCATCAAATGACCAGGGAAGAAATTTTGCATATCTGCAGTTTTCTCAGGCCATCCCATAACAGAAAAAGGCCACAATCCAGCAGAGAACCAAGTATCAAGCACATCTTCATCTAATAAGGCAAAAAATATTTAAAATTACTAAAAATAAAATAAACCTCTCTTCAATGTAATTTTATCAGCAGAAACACCAAACTTGCTCGCAGCCTTGGATTTTGCTTCATGTTTGTTCCTCGCAGATACCCAATATGTATCATCAGAAGGATCCGCTTCAATTCTACCGGGTTCATTAATAGTCACAAAGTAAGCTGGTATTTGATGGCCCCACCAAATTTGACGAGATATACACCAATCCCTGTAAAATGATGCTATAATATACAAAAAAAATAAAAATAGAACTTAATCTCTCCAAGCCAATTATTCCAAGTTTTCACATGGGATTCAGGTACAATTTTCAAATTGCCACTACTCACTGCATTCAAAGCACGTTCAGCCATATCCTTACAACGTATATACCATTGAGATTTAACAATAGGTTCAATAACATCATTTGATCGACTAAAATAAAAATAATGCCTTTAAAAATTTAAAAAAAAACCTGCAAAAGGGTACAATCATTTGGTGACCTTTATCTCCTTTATAAAGACCAAGTGCTTTCAATTCTTCCATAATCTTCTTTCGAGCATCAAACCGTTTCATCCCTGCAAATTTTTCACCACAATTCGGTAAAAGAATTCCATCATCACTCAAAATATTGATAAATGGAAGAGAATGTCGAACACCAACTTCATAGTCATTATGATCGTGAGCAGGAGTAATTTTTACAGCTCCAGTACCAAAATTAGGATCCACAAATGTATCAGCAATAATTGGCATAGACCGTTGGACGAAAGGATGGACACAGTTCTAAAAGTTAAATTGATAACAAAAGCCACGAAAAAGAATTAAAGTTACGGGTAGAAATTGAAAGTATTAAATACCTTTCCAATAAGATGCTTATAGCGAGGATCATCTGGGTGTACGGCCACTGCAACATCCCCAAGCATCGTTTCAATTCGAGTAGTAGCAACAACAAGTTCTTCGCCCGAAGAGCCTTCTACTGGATATGCAAATTCAGTAAGAACACCCAATTCAACTTTCTCTTTGTAAGAAGGGACAGAAACGAAAGTACGTCCTTCAATTTCTTTCTTATCTACCTAAATAAAAAATTATGCAATAAAATTTTCAAAAACAAAAACCTCAATATCAGAAATAGCAGAGCGTAGAGTGCATGACCAATTCACAAGTCTTTTGCTCCGATAAATGACACCCTTTTCGTGCATTTGTACAAAAGCTTCGGTTACGGCACGAACAATTTTCTTAAAAAGATCTAAAATAATGACAGAAATCAGTTTTACTAACCTGATCCATCATAAAAACAGCGCGATCCCAATCAACTCCAGCACCCAATTTACGAATTTGGTCGTAGATAATATGTCCTTTGCTGAAATAAAAGATGATTGTAAGAAATAAAATATAATCGTCCTACTTATTTTTCCATTTCCATACTTCATTAATAAATTTTTCTCGACCAATTTGGTGACGGTTTAGTCCACACTCCCGCTCAAGCTTTTTTTCAACAACCACTTGGGTAGCAATTCCAGCATGATCACAACCGGGTACAAAAAGGACTGTTTTACCACACATACGATGCCTTAAATGGAATGATTAGAAAAGTGTAAAAAAAGAAAATCCAGGTCAGGAAATTTCAAAATTTACAAAAAATTGGACCAACCCCTACCCCCATAAGTAATAAAAAACTAACCATCTAGCAATAGAATCCTCAACAGTAGTAGATAAAGAATGTCCCAAATGTAGCACACCAGTCACGTTAGGCGGTGGAATAACAATAGTAAATTGACCTTTCTGATTCGGCACACCGAAAATATTAAAAATATTTGAATACAAAAATTGGAAATGAAAATATACGTTAAATCTCTCCCTCCATATTCAGGCCTAAAAAATCCTTCGCGCTCCCACCAATCATACCAAGCTGCTTCAACGTAGACTGGCGAATATGTTGACGGCAGTATTTTCGAAACATCTATTTAAAAAATTTAAAATAAATTTTACTACAAAAAACCTTTTCTCCCATCAGGATCTATTGACCATTGAAATTCGGTAGCATCAACATTTTGTGTAGCCTTTTTCCCAGATTTTTTTACATTTTGCGACGATTTATTTGCATCTTCTTCAATTTTCTTTTGTTTTGCAGCAAATTTTGCCAATTTCTCTGCTTTTGCTTTTTCACGAGCAATTTCCTTTTCCGTTTTTTGTTTAGGTTGCTGTTGTTCTTCCACCATTTTATAATTGAAAATACAATTTATTTAAAAAATAAGATTTTATTTTTGCTAAATTAAAAATAATCTTGTTTAGCTAACAATAAGATAACTAAGATTTTATTTAAAATATTTATTTATAAATTATTTAAAAAAAAACTCGAAAAAAAGGAAATATAAAATTTGAGAAATTTTTGAGTATAGAGAATATAAAAATATATTATTTTAATATTTGGGTAAATTTTATTTCAAAAATGAGGGAAGTTGTTCAACACGCGGTGAATCATCATCGCCAAATTCAATTCGAGGGGCTAAATTTTGTTGGCCTCCTAATTGTTGTTTTTGATTCATACGACGACAAGCTGCGGTCAATGAGGAGCCTCTTTCTTCACCCAAACCAGAAACAGGGTCTCCAAAAGTTGAAGTAGATCCAGTAAATACTTGTTGCTTGATCACTGTACGCCTCGGAGACTTTTTTTGCAATTCTTCAAAAGTGGGATGTTGTTCTTCGATCATTTCAACTTCTTGATTTATAATTGTCATCTGCCGTGTTGGTGAAACTGTAATTCGAAAACGACGTGGTGGCGACATTTGTCTAGATTGTCGATAGCTTGGCAATTCACCCTAAATAAATTTAAAAACTTTAAAATCTAAATTTAAAAAAACTAACAGAATGAATTGATTTGATCATTTTTGAAGGTGATTTGGCACGATTCTGCCTTTCAACTGGTTGTTGTTTCAATGATAATGATGTAGATTGAAGTGATGAAGTTGATGGTGTAGGAATGTTTTTAGTAATCTCTCCTCCTCTCTCTATACGCCTAATTTTTGAAAGAGGTCCAATGCTTGTTGGACGTAATAATTGTGTCCGTTGTTGATTTTTTATCTCATCCGGAGATGTCAAAGGAACAAATTGACTGCTCATCCCAGCAGGAAGACTATAATTAAGAGTATAAATGAAAAAAAAATATTAAAACATACACATTGGATTCACTGGATGTGTGTGACTTCATAGATAATCTCCTCGGTTTAGAATCTGTTGGTGAGTGTAATTGCTTTGCTGTTGTTTGTTTTTGTTGTTTTGGAGTTTGTTTTTCCTTAATATTTTTTCCTTTTTGTAAGGAATGCATTGGAAGTTGTTTTCTATCAGATATTTGTTGCATATCACCAGCACCAATTCTTCGCGGCTCACGTGAATATAATGAAATTCGGTGAGGCGCCTCTCCAGAGGGAATTCCAGCATTAATAAAATCGTATGTATCAGAAACCTCATCACTCAAAACAACCGAATAATCTTCACTATAAAATAAAAAAAATTTTAGTCTTTAAATTTCAAAAAGCACAGACAAACAACGGAAAGTTAAAGAAAGACAAACTTTGATTTAGTAATGTTATTTTTTGAAGAAACATCAGCATCAACAGGAGAGGTTATTGAAGTTTGTCGATTCAAACATTGTGTTAAATTAAGCTTGTTAGGAATTATTTTATGTCGTTTCAAATTAGAAGATGATTTTGCTGTAGCTTTTGAAGATTCTGTTTCTTTAACTTTAAATTCCGACAGTTCTGGTACTGGCTTCTTTTTATCCATTTCATCTTTACAAGTCACAACACTGCAGGAAGGTTCTTTAATGCTTGAAATATCTTCTCTTATAGAAGGCAAGTCTATTGGGAACAATGGAATATTTAGTTGCTTTTGTTGTTGTTGCGAAGAATTTTGATGTTGTGCAATCAACTTTCTGTTTTTAAAACAAATTAGGTATGTTAGATCAAGCGTTAAAAACGACATAAAAAGTTGTTAAGTAAAGTATTATTAAAAATAGCGTAAAAAATTAATTACCGAACAGTCTCCGGTGTGCCTTCTGAAATATTATACCCATCTCCACTAAATCTCCTTGGTTGGCCATCACCGTTTCTAAGGTTAATAATTGCTGCTGTACTTGGTTGTTGATTTTGCAATTTTTTAGGAGATGCATGTTTTAGTGTATCAGAAGATGAGTGAATACTTTGACGATCAAATTTTTCAACAGAACTGTTAAATTTTTAAAACGTCAATAAATATTAAAGTTCGAAGTTTTCACATTGCCGGGTTCATTGTAAGTACCAGAGTTTTCTCTTCTAATCTGACACGGATGAAAACCGGAACCTCGGGGCCAGGAAAACCCAGTACTGGGCCCAGGTTCGAACTATAACTAATTGTAAATATCAAAAATTACCTAATTGAAGGTCTAATTCTACCATTTGTCGCATTTAGAGGAATTATTGAAGGATGTTGTTGTTTTTTATCATTTTGAGTTAGTGTTGCTTGATTTTTTGCTAGTGATTCCAACACAGGCGCTTCAATTGAAATTGGAGAATTTAACGAACTAGGTGGTTCATCAGATGGGCAAAAAGACAAAGTAGTATGATTGTCTTTACTCTTAAAATAATTTTTGTGATTAATAAAATTAATAAAAGAATCGTTACATTTGATTCCCGCCTAAAAATACGCCACGGCTCACGACGTTTCTTTTCTACCTCAGGCAAATGCTGACCGGCAATCATTTTTCGCTGACTTCCACTTTTGTGTGGTTGTAATAAATTTGCTGCTGCACGTACGGTTGATGCACCAAAAGAACTTGGCCCTTTCTTGCGCGTACCACCACCAGCCAATTCAAAAATTTTGCGTTTTTCTTCAGTTCTTTCCTTTAAGGATTAAATTAACAAAAAATTAAATAGATAAACAAATACATGAATAAGCTGATTTTGTAGATCACTGTTCGCTTTTCGAAGTCCACGAACCAATGAAAAAAGGAAAAAAATAAACAAGACAAGCAACTGAATGAAAAATTGGGTAAAATAAATAAATTAAAAAATTACCAAAATAAAGGGGAATATCACACCAGGCGAAGTCAAATAACGCACCCAACGTAGAACCTTCCTATTCACATGTCCTTTGATCAAATCAGTGACAATTGCATAAAAATGTGATTGACCACTAAAATTATAAATTTTAAAAATATTTAAAATCAAAACAAACGCGAATGGACCACAGAGAATTGACGGCCGCTTTACGGTTATTACATAACCAACTGGAACTATACAAAGAAGAAGAGCACTCAAAAGAATATAAAGGAAGAAACTGGATGATCTGAAAATGATTTTTAATTAAAACTTAAATAAAATTATACCTAGAAGCACGAAAGATTTCTCTTGCTGGAACATTACAAGTTGTACATGCCCAACCTTATAAAGAGGAAAGGTCTAAATTTTTTCTAAAAACTTTTACCTCGAATATACATTAAACAGATAAGCTTAAAGCTATTTATAGCCGGCAATAAAGGTGTAAAGAAAAGGCCGAGCCAAACCATTCCTTGATTATTACAAATATGAAGAACATTTTCGGCTACTTTAAATTCTCCATATTCAGGCTAAATTTACAAATATTTTTAAACTTTAATTTAAACTATTCTAATACAAAAGTTGTTTCAATATCCCAACACCACCAAGAGGAACAATAACGAATCCAAATACCACGAACAAAATCAATTAAGAAAATTGATATAATTGTGATGTAAAGGTCCTAGAAAATATTTTTTTAATATCCAAATTCACCAAAAATTTAATTTCTAATTTTTAAATAAAAAAAACGAACCATTGTAACTAATTTAACAATTTCTTGTCCAAGCATAGTTTCCCAACATATTTCTTCGTTATAATGAACATTATTCTCAATATCATCATCATCGTTTATCCAATCAGTGGAATGAACCATGGTTGTTTGTATAGCTGTAGAAGTTGTTGCTTCTGGCTTAACGATCTCTTAAATTATTAAAATTAAATAGACATATTCAAAATGAAAAAAACCTGACAGTCTCTGCTGATTGTGAGTACGAGAAGTAACATCACCAGAGGTTAAACGACCATTTCCTCTAATGGTAGACCTTTCCTGTAATATGGGAAAACATATAATAGAGAGAATTATGCCAAACCTCTCCACCATTCCCCATTGGTAATGTCGGCATTTTTTCAATCTTTGCAAATGGAAGTCCATCAATCGGCCTTTTAACAGTAATGTTAGGCACCGTTGAAGCCAAAATTGGAGTTGTTGATGATTTGTGATCCCTTTCATCATTCCACCGTTCTTTATCGGACTTTGCATCCGAGTTTTTCCAATTAGGACCGAAATTCTAAAATAAAAAATTTTGAGCTTAAGAGTGTTAAAATTGTTAAAAATTAAAACTTGTTCTCGAAATGTTGATGTGCGAGATGTTGGTGGAATTGGCGGTGGAGTGAACAAAGGTAAAGGTGTTGGCCCAATCTTTCTTGTCTCAAAAGAATCTGATTCAATCACTGGATGTTGGGTATAATTTCGCAATAAAACCGTTGGATTATTTACACCAACAGGGCCAAATTGAGCACGAACAGTAACAGAAGTTCCTGCCAAATAAAATCCCAATTCAAAAATATAATTAAAGTCAAACAAACCATCAACATTAAGTTTTCCTATCTCTTGACCTCCATTTTCTGCTTGTCGTCGTCCGTGTTGCCTTGTCACAAAATTAAAAGCATCCATAAAAAATTGTTTCAATTGATTTGGAGAAGAAAAGTTTCTACTATAAAATTGTTGTGTCTGATGATTTGAATTAGAATTCCATCTCTCATAATCTGCTGTATTTTCAGCAGATTCATCAAGTAAAGTGGTTGCAGTTACACGAGATATGTCTCTAATGTTGTCAAGTTTTTCAAACAAAGAAAGCATTAAAGTTACCTAAAAATGAAATTTTATTATTAAAAAGTAGAAGACTTACATAATTAATTATATAAAGAGCTGATATTCTGATTAAATGTAGACGCAATGCAGTTCTCGCGTGATGTCTTTCACCCCTTCCTATGAGATCAAATATCATAGGAAAGCTAAAAAAGTAATAATAAATTACAAATGAAACAAAATCCCTACATGTGTGTAATTGTAGACATTAGTAAAGGAACCTAATGATTGTTTAGAAAATAATTATTTCTAATTAAAACCTGATTTTTAGTGAATAGACTGCCAGAAGACTTTTCTACAGTTTCTGAAGAACGCATTGCTGCTTGAATACAATAGACTGAAAGAGCAATCATTCCTGTAAAACAACTTGTTAAAATAGTAAAATCAAAATTTAACCTATAATCACTGTATTGGTCACCTTAAAATTTTAACAAGTAAAAACTTTTTTAAAAATCTGAAAACAAACAATTCGAATTGCCCAACGTGAAGGAATACATGCACGTCCGGCATAGCTATGACACTCATTGATAGCCTCACGAAGTTTAATAACTACAGCCATCGCAGTGTTCTTCATAAACAATTTTTTAAGCCAAATAAAAGAAAAAAACCTGTGCCGTTTCAGCAGAGCCAATAGAATAATCCCAACCAGTAAAAAGTTTCCAATTGAATACGTATTGCTCTGCTTTAGTGCCTGACAACTTGCTAATCCGTGCATTTTTTGCTATCCTGTTAAATTAAAAAAAATAAAATCTGTAAAAAAATCAAAAAACCCTACCTCCTTGGAATTATAATTAGACTAAAGAAAAAGACAAAAAGAATTGACAAAAGATAAGCCAACGGCAATGGATAACGAATTTTTTCAGATATGAATTGATCATTTGAATAAAACCCATAAAAAAGAGGAGAATATCGCAAATAGCCATAAAATAGAAAAAAATTTTAAGTAAAATTTTCAAAATTAAAAAAATTCACATCAAAATGCCAAACAACTGCCAATTCATTAGCATGTCGTAATTCTTCAGGTGAGATCTGTTTACGACCAGCCGTTCGATTTTTACGTTCTGGATCAGCAATCGCATCAGCTATGCATTCAGGGACAACAATGAAGGCAATAATCACAACCTTAAAGAATTGTCGTTTTTTAACTTTAAATTGAAAAAAAATCTTACAGTTATAGTGAAATTGATACAGATGACCCAACGAAGAAAAGTAAAGTAACTTGAAACAACTGAGCCAAATTGGCTCTCTATTCGTTTTATTCGAGATTCCCAAGGAACAAAATATATCCAAATGTTGCCTAACCATCGAAGAAATTGTCTCCAGCGTTTTACTAATTCCTCTTTGTACAAATGTGTTTTGGATACTTTTGATTCATTTTGTTCAAGATATTTTTGTGCGAGTCTAAGAAATTAATTTTTATTTTTATCCTTTAAAAATTAACCTGAGAGTTCGCCTCTTTCGATTCATATTCCATGGTTGACATCTAAGTTTGTTAATTACTTCTTTCTTTTCTCTTATTTTGTTAAGTAAATGTTGTCTAGTCAATGGTCGACCACTTGTATCAGCTGCTTCTTCATCATCGGCATGCTCCCGGTCAACTTCACTAAATTTAAAAATGAAAGTTAACAATTTTTGTTTGATTATGTTAATTATTTAGTCTTAAAATTATAGGTAAAAAGGTGCAAAAAGCAACAAATATTCAATTTACTGAACTCAGCAACTGCCCCTTTTAACACCGTACTTCCACCCAATTCACAATCTTTGCTAGCATATCGGAGTTGTTCAGAAGGTGGAGCTGCATGGTAAATAGAACGACGGGGAAATGCAAAAGTACTCTTTCGCCGAAAAAGAGTTAATAAATCCGCAAAAACTGATGAACGTCTAGTAGAATAACTAGGTGAAGGAGGTGAAGGCATAAATTCAAAATCTATTCAAAAAATGAACAGATTTAAATGATTTATAATGAATTTAGAAATGTGTATATCAGAGATATCACGGGTTGAGAAAGAGAAAAAAGTCGGGTCGGGTTTGGAAAATTTTTCATATCGGATTTAGGGTAGAAAAAGGTCCGGAATTCGTGTAACCCGTGAAAGCCCCGGTGTATATTTAAAAATAACATGCATAAAATTAAGAAAGAAAACAAAGAAAAGTATTGTTATAATACAAATTAATGTTTGAGCAGATGGATTAGCAAAAACAAAAAAAAGGTATGTATAAATGCTTGAGGTGGGGTGGTCATTGGTGTAAGGTGGACGCTTGAAGTAATGGACTTAAAAAGCCAAAGGGGAACAAGAATAGATCTGAAGAGGGACGGCTGTCTTTTTAGTTATCATGCAACGAGCGGCTGACGCATTTTTTCGATATTATTTTGGATCTTTTAGATTTGGAAGAAATTAAATAATAAGACGTTAAAAATACACCTTTAGAGAATGAAAATATAAAATTTAAAGTTAACTAATTTTGTGTGGAAATAATTTTTAATTAAAATTACTACTCACAATCCTCTCAAATAATCTATAAATTCGTTAGCCCATCCAATTGTGGAAGGCGAAGGTGAGCTGCCATAAGTGGCTGATGATGCTCTATGTTGGTTATTATTAACAGGCAAATCAACGGCATCAACCGACTTCTTTTTAGAATTTTTATTTGTTAGGAAATAAATTTTGCCGTTGTTTGAGAAATTGGAAAGAACCCAAATATATAAAGGAAGTATATTATTAGATTTGAAATTATAAAAATATCCCTAGAAATATTTTTAAAAATTCCAAGTTATGATTTTGTAAAGAAAGGATAAAAAAATAACTTAAAATGAGTAATGAGAAAGGAAAAAACCTGCAGATGTCCTAAAAATCTGCGGCTTGGCCGGTCATTACATATTATGATCAAAAATGAAAAGATGAGTTATATGTAGAAGAAAGGTAAGGTAAACAAAAAAAGATCGGATTTATATTTTTAAACTCTGCAACAGGTTTATAGAAAATGCTCTTAAATAAATTTTAGAGAAATCTTTTAAGATATAATTTGTTCACACATTAGAAAAATGCCTAAGAAATAAAAGATACAAATAATCCAAAAATTCATTTTTTATTTCAGAATTACTGATGAGTAGCGGTTCGTAGAAAATCCTCGGAGATCCGGAACTGACCCGAAAAATCATCGATTCTTCGATCAGTGTCGAACCAATATCCTTATGATGAGACCGTTTTCAATCATCATGAGAAAGGAGAAAAAGGAGGCCGGATAATCGGATAGTAGTTTATTTAAAAATACCCACAGAAATGCATAAATGATGTCGTAGAGCTCCTCATCCAGCGTTAATTTAGAACCCATGAAATCTGTTGACAATTCCATCGATATGGATTTGTGCCTGGCAAGTGTTGACGGCCTCACTTCGTTTAGAATAATTGAGGAGCGTCGACAATGCTGATGCCGGTTTTGAGGCTCTCGAAAGTAGCACGAAGTTGTTTTTAAACGAGGATTTGATTGTTTTCGTTGATGATCAGTAAATATCATATCAGAGCTATTGACACCAGTAGTACAAGGATTTGATCTATCAATAGGGAATAGGACAGCCGGATCATCATCATCTGTCGATAAAGTACCTGCTAACCTATAAATTAAAACATTTAACAAAAACGATTCTCGCTCATTGTTAGTTTAAAACCTTGTACTGTAAAGTTTGTTCATCGTGCTCAAATCATTAACAGGAAAAATAGCGCTTCTAGCACGTGGCAATTGTGTAGACGGGGCGATTGGACTAAGCGAAGAATTTTCATTATTATTGTTGTTCATCTATTGAAATCTGAAAATCAAATTAACAATCAGATAAAATTGTGTTAAAAGATTAAAACACATCAAATGCATATTTTTGCACATACTTATTGTTATTGGGGAAGAAAATGTAAAAGCATAAAACTCAAACAGGGCAAATCTCAAGGGACAAGTCTTGAATGCAGCTTACTTTATAGCAGCTTTTTACATTCAAATGTTACCTCTTTGTAAGCAATCTAGGCAATCGGAAGATGTGGAATTAAAAGGACAATGAAAAATCCAAACCTTTTTTGATGTGCGTGTTGTTTTAACTGATAAGGCGGAAATGAGCAGCCAACCAAACTGTCGTCCAAGCCCCATACTTCTTTATTCAAGTCAAATAAAAATGCATGAAAAAACAAGCAGCGACTACCATTTTCAATTATTTCACTCACATTTGATGTTCTCCTCGGCCACCATTTTAGGGCACTTTCGCTTTGTAACTACGCAATGAATAGAAAATAATTTTAGATAGAAAAAACAAAAGCTTACTTTAAATGTTAGCTGGTAAAATTTGGCTGTAACTTCAAAATGTTGTTTTAATAATGCATTAAGTTTCAACTAAAAAATTTGACTTTCTTTGAGACAATTTGTTTTTATCTGATGTGAGACAAAACCATAAAAAACCTGAAGAGAAATTCCAAAATTGAATAAAACAAAGGAGCAAAAAAGAACAGCAAAAATAATTGTAGAACATTTTTAAGCTTAAAAAAGACGGAAAATATGATTAAATACACAAAAAGAGAAATTTAATATTTTTCATGAAATCAAAATAAAATCCTACAATAAAAAAAACAAAGTAACATTGAAAATCCGGAAGATATTTCATAATTTCCGGAAAGTTTTTGTGTTTTCCGGAAAGGAATTAGAACAAATACTCTAAAGTACACTCAAAAAAATTTCTTTCCGTTTTGCCTGCAACTCAGGACTCAAAAGTGATAATTTAAATTTGCGCGCACAGTATTATTAATCCAAAATGCTGCAAAGTGTTTATTGAAACTTTATCCCACAAATTTTTCATTCTTGATTTTTTTTTTCAGTTTTTACTGCACCCGGGTGTATTTTCGTTTTTCGTGTTTTTTTTAAATTTTTATTGTTGTTTTGTGTGTTTTTGTTTCAATTTTATCTTCTTATCCTCTTTCCCTATGCGCGCGCGGCAAAAAATTAAAAAAAAAAGTTAAAAAAATTAAAATTTATTTTTTCAAATTTCAACATTTTTTCTTTATAGTTCCGGCTGGCTCATCTTCAACGAGTACGGAAGCAGTATATTTAATTTTTATTTTATTTTTAAAGTTTTTCTAAAAGTAAATTAAATTTTTAATTTTTGTATAGCTACTGCTTGTTGGTCTCGTCATGGAGGATGGTTGTACTTGTGCAATGGAACTGGAGTGCTCTACATCGACAATGGAGCAGATGGATGTTGGTGGTGTGGGTGCGGTTTTATTTTTTAAATTTTGGGGAGGCGGGAGGGCTTCCCTTTTAAGAGATGCTGGTGGTGGTTCTGCTGCTGTTGGTGGTCTTCTGCTGCTGTTCATGATGGTCCACTGCGCAGATGCTTCATAATCTGTTGAGTTTTAAAATTTCTGAATTTTATGAGTTAAAATTGTTTTTTTTGTTTTTAGGATGTGTTCAACATTCTGGAGTGTTCTACATGGACATTGGAGCTGATGGATGGTGGTAGTGGGTGCGGTTTTATTTTTTTTAATTTTGGGGAGGCGGGAGGGCTTCCCTTTTAAGATATGCTGGTGGTGGTTCTGCTGCTGTTGGTGGTCTGCTGTTGGTTTAAATATGTTCTTTTTAATAATAAGTGTTTCATGTTCTTTTCGTTTCAGATGTTGCCACTGTGTGCTGCTGCTTTTGGTTGGGATGGTGTTGGTCTTCAATTGAGAAAGTAAGTTTCCAAAAAATCAAAAAAATAAAAATTGCACGCCAAAAATATTCGCAGCGCGATTCCCCTTCCCTACCCATATTTTCTTCGTTTCATTTGTTCGTTTTTATGTACTGATTTTTCTAATCTTTTGTACCTAACTTTCAAGGCAGATATGTTTGGACAACATGGAATTGCTGTGAATCAACTTTTGAAAAAATGGCAGGCATAAAAATTATTACAAGGTTTTTCTAGTGATTTTAATTAGGAGTAAGATCAGTTGTTTCAAAAAGCATTTTTGATGACCCCCTATGCAGGTGGGTTACGCTACTCTTTAATTCCGAAATTTGAATTGGCATAATGTTTTAATAAATGACATTTTATCCCTGCACTATTTCATTAGTAGAGAAAACGAAATTATTGATTAGTTTGATTTCTAGTTTAGAGGGAAAATTTTATGAAAACTGGGTTCAATGTCGGCTCGAGACCTTTTTCTCATTCGTTTTCAATAATTTTTTGTTTATTTCAGTTTCAGTAGTATGTGTTATTTTCAATTTGGTTTACTTAACCTTATATTGTAAAGCATATAGCTATTAATTTCCTAAGGCTGAGCAGTAGGCGGCGTGGTGTAATGGTTAACACATCAGTCCGGTCTACTGAAGATGCTGGTTCGCTCCCAGCCGCCGAATAACCTTTTGCACTAGCTAAAGGAGAGAAATAGCTATAGCCAGCTGCTTTACTGGTAGCACCGGATGGTTCAGCGAACGCTGAACGAATGACGATCCATCCCATAGGCCCTGGGTTAGAGAAAAGGAAATTCCGCCAGAGAAGGCGATGATTTAGTTTGCCCCGCAGGTGAGAGAAAAAGCGGGAAGAGGGCAGATAAGAAGACTAGGGACAGTCTTCCCTGGGGATGGAGGTGTAAAGCATATAGCTATTAATTTCCTAAGGCTGAGCAGTAGGCGGCGTGGTGTAATGGTTAACACATCAGTCCGGTCTACTGAAGATGCTGGTTCGCTCCCAGCCGCCGAATAACCTTTTGCTCTAGCTAAAGGAGAGAAATAGCTATAGCCCAGCTGCTTTACTATATTTTCAACATAAAATTACAGCTTTATTAATTTATTTCTCAACCGTTCTCAATGGTTTTTATTAGTTGTATGTTTGATAACTTTGTAATTTTATTTAAAATATCTCATTTCAGCTTCGTCTGATTCTGATTGCTTATCTGATTCAAGTAGTGAAGCGGAATTTCGTCCACCTACAAGTTGTGCAATTAATACAGTTCGGCGACGAATTTCACTGCGTTCTTCGCCTAGAAAATGTTCGTCGATGAAAAAATCGCGAATTAGCCCTAGAAACCAATCACAAAATTCACCATTAAAACGAAAACAAAATTCATCGCCCTCAAAACTTATCCAGAAGAATTCTATCAAATCAAAAACGCCCGTCAAAAATTTAACAAAATCGCCATGCATAATAAAGGATGAAAAGAAAATTAATTGTACAAACTCAATGAAGGAGAATACTACAAAAGTTCGTTCCAACTTTTTACTAACACCAAAACAAGAAACTGTTAATAAATCTGACGAAAAGTCTACTCAAGAAGCTAACATTTCAAAGATCAAGGAAAGTCCATTAAAAGTTAAAAAATTATCGAAGCGTTACTTAAACGAATTTGAGAATGGGCATATAGAGAAGGCTCGTCATTGTCAGAAGCATAAACTAACATATTCAGAAGTGTCATCTTTGGAATTTGAACACACAAAGAAGAGACGATCTTCAGCATTTAATGACATCTTTACTACTGAATCGGATAAAAAAGTTATTTATATTTTATACAAACATTAACTTTTTCATCAGATCTCACCTTTAAAAGAACGAAGAATGGCATTTTCTCCCTTATTAAATGATTATTCCAATCCTTTTGATGAAGAAGGCAATGATGATGAAAAACAAAATATAAGTAGAAGCAAATACAAGAGGCGAATGCGAGGTTTTATTTAACTCAAAATTGAAATAATATCATTTTTAAAGATTTGATTGACTTATATCGATTCTTAAATCGTCAAGATAATTATGGATTTTGTCGTAGGCCAGTTTATCGTCCATTTCTTATCCGGAATTTGTTCTATATGCGAAAGCAACAACCGTGTGATTTATTTATTGATAACGAAAGATCTTTGATGGAAAATTCTTATGAGAAAGTTAAATTTTAATTTTTTAATAATTAAAGTTTAAACTCAATTTTAGCATCAACTCCAATTAAGAACTGGTTCTCGTGCTTCTGATAAAATTCCAACAACAGTTAAATTTACATTGATACGTAATTACAATTGTTTTGGTTTGTCATCGTTTTTTATTTTCCATTTTTAATGTTCAATTTCAGGCCATAAAACTGCGCTTGTTCAGTGTTATCATGTAACTGAATTAGATAACAAATTTAGTCAGCTAAAACGAATTCCTTCTGCTAATTTCGAAAAAGCCGTGAATGAAAAGATCAGTTCTTACATTGATATAGACATGTTAGAGGAGTGTCAAGGTGGCGTTCTTGAAGACAAGAATTTGCGGTATTTGTTTTAATTCTTAAAATATTATTCTTTATTTTAAGGGCTGAACATTTTGTTATACGCGTCGTTTTTCGGTTGGAAGACGCTGAAATTGGAGGTTTAATTTTTTAATAATGAGTTTATTATTATTTCTTGTTTTAAGGTCGTCATCTTAGAAAGATGGCTTCACGACAATCAGGCGAATCATCAACAAAATTGCGTAAAAATAGCTCAAATGGTACTAGGGAAGTTGTAATGTTCGGGTCAGTGCGTCTTTTCTCAAATACTCCAGAACATGGACTTCGTGTTTTAACAGGCGAAACTAGCATTTTGTTAAGGTATTTTATTGATTTTATCTGTGCTTAATTTCGTCATGATTAATTTTAGTACTGCCAATGAACTGGGTTTAGATGATTTGAGCACAAAATCTTCAGCAAATCATGTAGCACGATTAATACATTCATCTCGTAATCGTAGTAGCAAAGGATCTATACCATTCATTCGTATAATTGCTTTAAACGAAGAAGAGGAAGAAGCAGAAACTGAAAAGGCAGAGTCTGAAAGGGAGAAACGAGAAACGCCAATACCTTCTATGGGTGATTCTTATGCTGAAAGACGTTCTGTAGATAGGATGGTAACCGGATTACTTAAAATGGAGATGGATGTGGCAGATTCTACTACTTCACTTTTAACAAATGAAGAAGGAAGAAAGAGTACTACTTCGACAAAGAATCGTCAACTAATGCAAAAAGGGCTTCTGGAACTTCCTGAAAAAATTATGTAATATTTAAATTTAATAATTAAATTAATTGAGAATTTAATGCTTTAATTTATAGCCTTAAGTTTATGTTAAATTCATCTGACTCTTCATCCTTATCCTCCAACCCATTGCTTTGTACTACGCGAAGCCATGCAAATACTAGATCCAGGGAAATTGGTACATCAGGAAATTGCAATAACCTACGATGGAATGTGCCAAGGATGCATTTTTCGGACTCATCGGCAACAGAAGATCAACATGGAACTGAAAATAGTTCTTCTGACGAAAACTCATTAATCGGTTTTAACTTTGAACAAAGAATTATTTAACAAAATTTAGGTCCCTCTACTCACAATGTCGATTGCAGCAGCGATACAACAAAACAAACAAAGGATTCAACCATACAATTTGTGTTGCGTGTTCTATCAGTATATTCACCTTGCTTTTTCTGCAAAGCTAAACTTCATTTAACTAATTTATGGACTTTGTATAAGCACTTTAGATTTATGCATCCGCGGTTTACATTTACATATGAGGTTTTCTTAAATTTTTTACTTTCATTAAAAATTAAATTTTTAAGCCGAGAATTCTAGTCACAAACAATCTTTCATTACCCGGTTTTTCCATGTCGTTGAATACACATTTTGATGCATTATTCGAATTAACATCGCTTCAGGGCAAAATTAATCGTGGATGCTCATCTAAAACCAATTCGGTTCGAAAGTGGTCATCTAATAATCGACCTGTTTGGCTAGTTACCAGGTTCATTTAATATATTCTATTACATTTTTTAACATCCATTTATTTTAGAGAATTGGCCAAAAAGATACGTGTTAATGATGAGTTTCCAATTGAACGTTTTACTGCAATTGCACATGCTCATTGCAATGAATTTGAATATCTTCTTAGCATGGGTCGTTTCGTTTTTGAAGTTCCAACAAAAATTGACCAACAATGGCTAATTCAAAGTGGATCAAGGGTGATTTTATTAAATTTTTAAACGTGAAACACTAATTCAAGAAATTGGAAGATATTACCGATTTACACCCTGCTGAACGAATTATGATGCAAATGTGGAATGCTTTTCTGCCAGGCATTCACATTACAATGCTGGCACGAAAAATGACTTACAAAGCTGCTGTGAGTGTTCTTTTTTACATTTCTCATATTTTTCTTAATTAGCGCGTATTCGTTGGACATCATTGGCGTCAAATTGAGCAGCTGAAACTAAGAACTCATTTTCTATTATTACTCTCGACATTACTGAATGTAAATGTAATTGATGAGGAAGAACGTTATGATCTTTTGATGCGACTTGATCCAAATTATGTTTTATTTGATGACAGCAGACATTATGTTACTCAGGAATTGACATTATTAGAAAAGGAGAGACGAAATAATCAACGAGCGGGTTCTATCGATGATGAGAGTGAATATTATGATTCTAATGAGGATGTGAGTAAATTGAAGAACTCTAAAAAAGAGTCAAAAGGTTTTATTTTACAATTAAAAATATTTGTGCCTAGTCTTAGATATGGGTTATTTTAGTTCTAATGTACGGGGCAAATTCAGATTTTTTAATATTCTCGACTTTTATTTAGCAAATGACAAGGATAAGAAATGCTTTAGCAACTATTATATTACCCAGCAATCGTTGCTACCTTCCATTGAATTCAATAGTTTGATGGAACTACGAAATCGTTATCCTTTTGCAAGTGGAAAACGTTTGGGAAATATCTGGAAATTTATTAGGCCGTATGACTTCAAAGACATTGCGTTGCAAATATCAACGACATCAATCGCAAAGGTTTTATTGTTGTTTGTTTAATCAATTATATTGTATAATTCAGTTTTAATTGTTATTCAAACCTCATTCCCAAACAAATATCGAGCTAAACTGCATGGGAAGGTAAAATTATATGTTTGTAATTACCAGTGATTTTTTAAAAACAATTTTTATTTACCGATTTTTACTGCCAACAAAATGTTAAATTCCTCAGACCCTTTTTATTGTAAGCTTTCATTGTTTCCTCAACTTTCATAGAATTTTAACAAATTTGCGATTATTGAAATAAATTCGTTAAGTAAAACTTGTGTGAACTCACTCAAACGGGAGAAATGGGACTTTTATATAAACTAAGACTTGAATCTAGGTTAAGTTTCTTTTGTCATTAATTTTACTTTAGAAATTAATATTTTATAAACTAATTCGTACATTTAAAATAATGTGTAAACTAAATACATCAAAAGAATAATTAATCCTTTTTCATTCGAGTATTTGTCATTCGGTAGATTATCTGAAAAATAAGTTTGAAAACCTACATTTAAATCCCCTTACTGAGTCTTTAGACGGCTCCATACTAAACAATCCAACAACGATGAATGTTACAGCAACCTAAATTTATTTTAATGAGAATTTACTTTAATTTTTTATTCTAGTTTACCACTAAAACAATAGATACACCCGCTACAATTCCAAACATTGCTGGATACTCTGGACTTGAGAACTAAGTGTTTAAAATATTGGTTAAACATACTAATATATAAAAAAAACCTGGTTGACATTTAATGCTTGACGAAAATCTTCAAGCTTTTTAAGATTGTCCTTTTCTTGAGCGTTATTTAGTCCTTAATATTTAAATTGTAAATTATCTAGAATAAGAGCTTACCAATAAAAAGAGAAACAATAAACAGCAGGATAAACATCAGGTTCAGCAACATGTTTGAAAACTAAATCTGCCGTCAACAAACATTAAAATAATTAAAACATAAAAAATTAAAAGGTATGGCTTGTTAAAACACAAAAATTGATATAAAAAATATTCATAAAATAAAATTATTAAAGTAAAAAATATACTACAACTATAACAAAATTATTGTCGTCCCCAAATCGCTCTCTTAACGCCGCATAAATTTCCCTTGTCAGCTAATAATCGGAAGATATGCCTATTAACTCGGTAACTGTTGAATTTTCCTCGAGAACGTCCTGTAAACATACACATTTTAACGACCAATTTAGGATGTGCGTCTTTCGGCAAAGCTCTTAATTTTTCCTAATAGAAAAGATAAAATCTTTAATTTTATTAAAAGAACACACCCTGAATTCATCAGTTATCGCTCTGGGTAGGATATTGTTGGTAGCCATCGCCTTGTAGCGCACTCTATCAGGACCTAAAAATTGTTGGAAATTCAGTTCGGAAAATTTAAAAAATAGAAACCATAAGTTGCGAAAGCTTGACGTCGGCGTACATTTGCAGCTTGTCGCCATGTAGCCCAAAAGGTCATTCTTGCACCTCGTTGCCACCATGCACGCTCAATATAGTAGGGATATACATTGAAGCTAAATATAAAATTTTTAAAATATTAAATAAAAAATGTTACTTTAGTTTGTCAAAGTTATCCTGACAATATGTGAATCGAGCACGTTCTTTAGTTGCAATATCGAAGCAATTACGTGATGTCGAAAAGCTCCGTCGTATGAGAGTATTGCCCATCTTTCTGATCCACTATTTTTATTTGCCAAAATGATTGAATTTTTGGAATACTAGATTAAAAAATTGAGATTAAACATCAAAAATTATTGGAAATTATGACTAAAAGGGTAACCACAATTTGGTCCATTTCCAAATCATCCTGACTCAATTTGGTTCATCACCAATTCGTCACAACTCACCAATCCACCCGAAAATCGTCCCAACTCAATTAGGCAACACCAAACCGTCCAACCTCAATTCACCCCAACTCACTTCGGTCACCGCAATTCGTCACACTGAACAAAAACCTCAGAATTGGGGCGTGATGCGTGTTTTTGTCTTATGGGACGAATTGGGGCGCCCCACTTATTAACAATTATTACTTTTTATCGAAAAGCGTTGTCATGTTTTATTTTTATCAATGATAGAGTAATTGTAATTTTTTTTATCTTTCTTGAGTTGTCTTGACGACTTCATTACTAATTTTGTTCTTTTTCAGCCGCTTTTTAGTTTATAAATGCTTTACCAATTAATCTTTAAAAGTTCAAATTTACTCTTTGCTGCTGCTTATGCTTATACAATTTATTTCGACTATTATACCGAAGTATTCTACAACTTATGTCCAGGTTTGGTTTTAATTTACTAATCAAGAAATTTAATTTTACCTCAAATTTCTGCATATTTAATTTTAGTACCAGGCTTTTATTTGAGCAAATTTGTTTGGCTTACATTTATTAATCTTGTAATTTTATCATGTTTGTGGTAAAACAACTAACAAGTTTTTTAGAACTTGCATTTAATTTACAATGCTTTGGCCGCAATTATTGCTTTATTTGGATTAACCAATTCAATTATACTTAATGTGCTTCATTTTATTGCGACCTCACTAGTTTTCCCTGTTGGATTGGTATTTTGTTTTTTAATTTATATTTACTTATGTTTAATCTAAAGACTGTCACTGTTCTCTTTTGGGCACTATTTTATTTGGATCCGCAATTTCTTTTGGACAAAGAAGCTGAGATTCTTATGTCGGCACCGTGGTTTAATCATTGTTTTGTATGCAAATTATTTTTTGTATCTTTTTTTAAGTTCACCCCTGATGACCTATTGACCCTGAGACCTACAACTTTTGAGGAGGAATATCGAGGGATTAGGGGGGATAAATACCAAGCTTTATGGAGATAAGTACCCAGTTCTGTATTTAGAATTGGTGCGGTATTGTGAGCATTACCATAACGGGGTGAGATCTCTATCCCTTTCAATCACACCAAATCCATCGATATCCTTTTAATCCCTTCAAATCCCCCGATATTCCCTTTCAAAAGTTGTAGGTCTTCAGGGTTGACCTCATTTTTTATTTCAGCACACTCTTCCTTTATTGACAATGACAATAGATTTTTTGCTTTGGCGTCATTCTAGACCGACTTGGAAAAGTGCATTTATAGTGATTTCTATTTTTATGATTGCTTATTTGATTGAGTTAGTTTTTTCTATAATTTTTTATTTATACTTTTTAGCATTCACTACTTCTACTATTTTTACGATTTTTGGGCATATCCAATCCTCGGAATTTTATCCTTACCTAGACGAATCTTCTTTATTATTTTATGCATTTTTGTACTGTTCGCATCATTTTTGGTTACTGATGCTTACAATAGGATTATTCATTTCATCTTGCCAAAGCGACATGGAACAGTGAAAAAATTGAAGAAAAAATAAAAATTAAATTGGATTAGTTATAATCACTTATAATTATTACTATATGCCATAGATTCTATTTTATAAAATTTAATCGACTTCATATCTTTTCCTGATTTAAATTGCATTCTTATTTTTCAATATATTATTCATTTAATCTTAATTATAATATTTTTTAGATTTTACAAATTTAATAAGAATCCAATTATTAGTATGGGATTTTTTCGTGTCCTAATTTATGGAATAATGCTGGGTGTATATGCTGGGGCTTTATTTTATGACATTCGATTCGTACCTCGAGTTGGCTCTCAGCTTTGGATACAAAAACTTGTAATGTTGAGTATGCTTAATTTGGTATGGCTTTTATATTATTATTAGGGTTGTCGGGTCGGAACCGAACCGAAGAACTGATGATTTTTCGGTTGGTTTTTCGTTCTGTTCTGAAAACCCGAAGGACCGACAATTATGATGTGATTCCATTCAAAAATGATACTCGGATTTTCTCTAAAATTTTATTTTTTTAATAGCTACTTCAATCTGTATACTCTGTTATTTGCTTCTTCTGCGCCTTGTTTGATTGGAATGCAGAGCTTGGACATAAGGATCAATATAAAAAACAAATACATGTTCCAAGCTATTGGCGCAGCACTAAATTGCACAAAATTTGTGATTTTATGTATGCGACTTCAGTTTTTCCCGTTGGAATGGTATTACTTTTATTTTTCTTGAAAATTGAATTTAAATAATTTAAGGCAACTTGTCTCATGTTTTGGTATTTTTTAAATTTTAAATCTAAATTAAAAGTTTAAATATTCTATGGACTTAGGTCGCTTTATGCTGTTAACTCTGAGTTTGTATTGCCTGCTTGGGTGGCAAAATTGATTCCACATTGGCTCAATCATGGTTTTATTTTTTCCTTTTTGTTACTCTTGCCGTTTAAGTGGGTAGTAGTTCTCTGACATTGTGATACTCCAATGTGGTTTTCTTGCCGTATATATGCCCAGAGGCCCAATTTGAATATTATATCAAAATCTGATATTTTTGTCATTTTTGCATAATAGAAAACCTGCGGCCCCCTAAATGGCATGAGTGCCGCCTTGGTATTAAATTTTATTTTCTGTCGTAGGAAATCAAGTAGATGGAATAGGAAGGAGAATTTTATTTCTGAATTTATGCCTTAATTTATTCTCATTCTCCTCTATTATTTTCCTTTCGTTTTTTAGTTACTCATACGGCACCAATTGCTTTTCTTTTGGTTGATACACTTTTGACTTGTCATCATGCTCCTGATCGTAGAGTTGGATCGTTGGTTGTTTTGTTGCTCTTTATTTTCTATCTTGGAATGTTAGTAACTGACAAATATTTTCAAATTTATGCTTTTCAATTAAGAATTTTTTCTACGCGTCTCTTTAATGGATATTGGCTTTATCCAATTTTTGATCATTTGGACAATCAGCAGATTGGTTTTCTTATCACTGTGGCTGGTTTGCTTTTCTGGTTCTTATATTTAATTGGCGATGGAATGAATGTAATGCTTTGGGGTGAGGAAATATTTTATTAAATGAATAAAAATTTAAATGCCCTTCCTAAGGTAAAGCACCACATTCAGTCGATGCCACTAAACAGAAAGTAAAATGAAGCGGTATGAATCTATTTAAGTTTCTAGATATATGAGTCAAGATTTTAATGTAATTGCTTTCATAAATGCTTTAGCATCTCTATCTCCCATAAAAACGCTTCTATGCAAGGCTGTCTTCAGAATAAACTGCTCCCAACTATATAGCTCTAAATAGGATGATAAATTGAAATCCTTTTTGATAAAATTGAAATCCTTCTTGATGACAGCCATGCATTTCTGACCCAACCCGTAAAACATTGTATTCCTTTCTTTCTGTCACCCAGATTAGATATTTGATTGTAAAGATTCGCTTTTTTACAATGTATAGCGGATCTGATTTTCTTTACATTTTAATGATTTAAACTTGGTAATTTTCAATATTAAATATTTCAAGGCTAAAATCTTTCATTTTATTTTGCTGGATTTTATTACAATTTAGTATTAAATTCAGTCAAGAGAGTTATAAATAACCTGAGAACTTGCGCAGGTAACACATTCATTTTTCGCCCACTAATTTTCTCATTCTAAAAAGTGCGTTAATTATTCGTGAAGTATTTTATGAATAATAAAAGAATCGTTATTTTCCAACTTACTTTCACTAGGATATTTCTTTTCGGATATCTCTACAACTTAGTTATTAATGGATTAAGTTTTATTGATGTAATTCCTTTTTATTGAAGTTCGGCCCATTTTTATCAATTTTCCTATATCAATTAATTTTTTCCTTAGTTCCATTAATCACTCCGAGCCTGGAGGGTGTGCTTAGAGTTTATGATATTTTTCGTCCTTCACTTAGTCACAAATTTTCGATTATCATCAAAGTCTGTCCTTATTTTAATGAAAATTCTGATATTTATTATACTTATTTTTATTATCATAGTCTTTCTACTTCATTACACAGGTTTGAATGAGAGCGGGTAGTATATTTTTGTGCATTGTTATTTAAGGTTCTTTTGATGCAGAATGCAGATCCGATATAGATTGTGAACAATATAAAACCTGTCAACCAATTTGTAGGCTGCAATGCAAGTCTACAATTTGTACAATTGTGGGGGATGTGGAAACGAGCGATAAAGGAGTTGATACTTTTGTTAAAACGAGAAAACTGTGGGGATTTAATTAATAAATTTATAGATAAATTTAAACACTAGGTATCATCGACCAATCGTTAAATCAGAAGAAGAACCATTTGATACAATTGTTTGTGCTTATTCTAATTTGAATATTATCATTATTTTAAGGGAAATCCTTTTGCTTCTGAAGCACTTTTGCGGTCCCATCCTCCGATGCCGGAGAAAAGAGATTTAGTAACACACTTAACTATCAGCGAATCTGAATTAGAGGCTGAATTAAAACAACACCTTGAACCTGAGAAGAGCGGTCTCGGAAGTTTTGTAACAGCTCCAACAGTATTCAACGATGCGAAGGTTAATCATTGACCGCTCATTAAAATAATTTTTATTTTTTAAATCAATTTGAAGTTGACAATAGGTACATCAGTGGCACATGGTAAACGCTCTCCTGGAGTTGATGATATAACATTAACAATGAGCAGAGAGCTATTGAGCGAGGATATCCACCTACAGCGAGATGTTGTCTCATCGCCTGCTTTTAATCCACAACCCCCTGGTAAAATTAATTTTCTTAAATATCAATTAAATAACTATAAATGTCAGGCTTCACTCCTACACCGAAAACTCAAACAGGTTCAAAATTCCCCAAGTTTCTCTTTACAAAATAAATTCAGGCACAACTGGAGTAACAGAACAATATCCGATAAATTCTTTGGAAAGTTTTGAAAACATTGATGATGAAAAGAAAGATTGTGATAGTGAAAACTGTGATGGGCAAAGTAAAACTACTACAACATTTTGGTTATTTTAATTTATTTTCTAAATTTTATTTTAATATTTCAGGCCGATAACAACAAAAGCATTGAAGACAACAAAAATTCATCAACAAAAGATGCAATTTCTGAAAGGCCTTTCGCGAACAACACAACGAGTACCGAGTCATGGATCATGGACGCCTCTGGGAAAACCCCAAACAATAATGCAACGGACAACATTAAAAAGTTGTGATTCTCCTCCAATATGTGGAAGGAATTGTGGTGTTGTAATTGATCCAAATGGCTGCCAGAGTTGTGATTGTTTATGGAGATCAAAGAGTAAGTTTCAAAAGCCAAATTTTAAAAAAAGAATTTAGATTGCCGTTCGGATATTGAATGCCGCTTATTGGATGGGCAAATATGTGATTTTGGTCGTTGTGAATGTGGTAATAGTCATAATTAATTTTTTGATATAATTTTAATTCTTATGGCCCTGGATATGAACACCACCAGAAATCTGGAATATGCCAAAAGAGTAATGCAATTAGGCATGCTAGGCAAAGGGGTAAGATACAAATAGATTTCCTTATTCTTTTCATTTATACTATGTATGTAGGTGTTGCGTTTTTACATACTTCGCCAATTCCGCCAACTCTCCTCACTTTGGATATCCTTCCATCCTCCTCCTTAATCAGTGGACGTTCACATCATTCTCTCCACACCAGACAGTTTAATATAAGAAACATAGAAGTGGATGAATTGTTTGGCGAACTTGTTTAAATAACCATAAAACAGATTTTTAAATTATTTTCCTAAACATGTTTGTTTTCCTTCCCAAAAGCAATCCGTTCTTGATCGTATTCTGTGTTTAATTCAAATTTTATCTGACAACCAATGACAAATGATCCAGGACATTAAAGTATATAAATTTTTAAGAAAAGGAAAGACGAGTATCTCTCTTTTTTTAAATATATCTGATTTAGCTTTTAATATCATTAATCTATTCTAAAGATTCACAGATTCCATAGAAATAATGCCAAAACATGAGAAAGGAACTCCTAAAGAAATTGCTAATCGTCACAAATCGAAAGGACTTCAAAAACTTAAATGGTTCTGTCAGATGTGTCAGAAACAATGCCGGGATCAGAATGGATTCAAATGCCATCTTATGAGTGAAGCCCACCAACGACAAATGCTTCTTTTTGCAGAAAATCAAAATTCCTATCTACGACAATTTAGCCATGAATTTGAAGCTAATTTTTTACATGTTTGTGATTTATTTTAAATATTTTAATTTCCTTACACCACAGCTTAGTCACGGCACCTATAACTTATTAAGGGGCTAATAATTTTTGCTGTTCTTGGTACCATTGGATAAAGAATTAAATACACTACAGGCTAGATCAGAACTACCGACTATCTGATATAGAATTTATAATACATAGATAAAGTGCCGAAAATCACATTTTTTGAAATCTTGTGGAGTATTTCTCTATCCAATGGTACCAATAACATGAAGAAGTGACCATCCCTTCATGAGCTATTCAGAACTGAACTGCGCTGTTTTAATTTATACTTATTTAAGATTCTTCGTCATTCTTTTGGTGGTAAGAGGGTGAAAGCTAATGATGTTTATCAAGAATATGTACGTGAACTCTTAAAGATTTTAAATAAAACACATTTTAATTTTAGATAAAAGACAAAGGGCATATTCATATGAATTCCACTGTTTGGCATACTCTTACAGGATTTGTCGTCTATTTAGGAAAATCTGGAAAATGTAAAATTGAAGAAAATGAAAAAGGTTTTTTTTAATTCTGTTCATTTTTAATAAAGTTCTTCAGGGTGGTTTATAACTTATATTAACCAAGAAGAAGAATTGAAGAAGCAAAAATCGCAACAACGAGCTAAACAAGAGAAGGATGATGAGGAAAGAATGAATGACCATTTGCAACGCCAAATTGATAGGTTTTTGAGTTAAAAAAATTTTTTTTAGTGTTTCAGAAATTTTTTTTTGTTGTGATTTTCTCATAGATTCATTTAATTTTAAATTTATTTTTAGAGCACGTCAACTGCAGGGCGATAATGAACCAGAAAAAAGAGAACCTCAAGAATTGATACGAAATGATGAGTCAAAGATCACCTTCTCATTGGGTGGAAAGAAACCTTTAATTGAAACCAAGGCAACATTTTCTGCTCTTTGTACTCCAACAAATGTGCTCAATGCTAAATCTTCCTCTAATTTAAAGGAAAAGACAATGCAGCCTTCGACTTCCTCATCAACTTCCTCAAATGTTCAAACGAACTTACGCGATGATAAAGGTTTTTTACTCATTTGATTTCTTGAACTATTTTAATATTTTAGCTAGTCACAAGAGGAAGTCTGCTTTAGAAGAAATTATGAAAGAGGAGGGAGAAGCAATGCGAAATAAACGAGACTTGAAGAAGTTCTGGTTAAATAAATGATTGTTTAGCTCTAGGATTTGTAATGTAAATAGATATTAAAATTTTTTGGGTTATAAAATATTTTACATTCATGTTTTTATCTAAAAAATTTTATGAAAATTTTTGATTACTTTTAAATTGATTATATAAACCATGCCACTAATTTAATCTAGTTATTTAATGCCCTCAAATAAACAGAAGGGAAGTGGATCAGACAACAAACCAACTAGCAATAAGAAGGACAAAAGCAAAAAGGATGGTGGTTCAGGGTATACGTCTATCAAAGTGCGTCATATTTTATGTGAAAAACATTCAAAGGCTTTGGAAGCTATAGAACGACTTAAAGCTGGAGAAGGTTTCAATCTAGTAGCTGGCAAATACAGCGAGGATAAAGCCCGTTCTGGAGTTAGTTTATATTTTAATAAGTACATATTGGGAAGCCTTGATTCTTCAGAAAGGTTGGCTTATGTTAGGGGGTCCAATTTATGTTAATTTTCGAAACTTAATTTTCATTGAACGTTTATCTTGTCGTTTTTCAGGGTGATCTTGGTTGGATGATTCGGGGTTCTATGGTTGGACCATTCCAAGATGCTGCTTTTGCTCTTCCAATAAGTTCAATTTCCACACCGACGTACACAGACCCCCCAGTCAAAACAAATTTTGGTTATCATATTATAATGGTTGAAGCCAAAAAATAAGTATATTGTTAACGTTTATATTTATCACGATTTGTCATTCATATTTTAAAATTGAAAAATGTCTATAATATTCTGGCTCATCAGAGAAACATTCGTCTATAGGCTGCATTACTAATCTTGTAAATCACAAAAACACTGACTGACAAAGCGACAGGAATCAGAAAATTTGTCCAAGTCTAAAAAATTGATTATTTCAGAAATGTTAATTTTTGAGTGGGAAACAGAAAAGTCCCCTGAAACTGAAAATCCCCTGTTTTGTGTTACGAAATTTAATTGGCAATTTTATTGTCTACGTGTCAAATATAACAAACCGAGCTAGTCATAATTTGCTTCCAGGATTCTGCTTCTGGCGCGCTTTCCGGTAATAGCGGTGTAGTTGTCGTTGCGCTATCATTGTCACTTAATTCCCCTATCAAATAATCATTCGTCATTGCTCGAGCATCGGCTGAATGGCCAACGTCATTAAAACTAAAAACGAATGTTTTAAAAGTATTAGTATAAAATTGTCATAAAAACTAACCTTTCGGTAGCATCCTGACCTGCCCACTGTATGAGCACCTCCTCACCCCCAGGATGTTCAAGCAGAAACTATTAATAATGAAATTCAAAATATGAGAAAAAAAATCAGCCAACCTTCGTAACGTCATAAACTTTATTGTCCAAAATTATCCATAGAGAGTTTTCGTCTACATGTGCTTCAACTTCGGAGCGGGCAAAACGCTGTAATGCTGTGCTCATAATTTCAAAGAATTATAATATTTCAGTGATTAGTTGCTACCTAAAGTTTTTAAACTCTTGAGATATGATGGCGCCACAAATTTTAGGGTTTTATTCAATGGGACGAATTGGAGTTTTTGTTCGATTTGACGAATTGGAGGTTTTTGTTTGGTGCGATGAATTGTCGCCTTTCAATTTGTTTAATTGTGAGCTAAACTCATTTTGTCAACCTGTTTTTTAGTAATTTATTTTTTCGAGGTTTATTTGTTCATTGAATGCTAAATCTTTTGCTAATAAACACGTTTTTAGCTTTATTAAATTAAAAATACAAGTTAGCTTTACAAACAAGGATGGGTCGTATGCACAATCCAGGAAAGGGTATATCGCGTTCCGCTCTTCCATATCGACGTTCTGTTCCAACTTGGCAAAAGTTGACTAGTCAAGATGTTGAGGAACAAATTGTTAAATTGGCTCGCAAAGGTCTTCGCCCATCTCAGATCGGTGTTATTCTTCGTGACTCTCATGGTGTGGCACAAGTTAGACGTATCACTGGTAACAAGATTGTTCGTATTCTTCGTTCAAAGGTTATATTTAATCATTTGAGTTTCAATTTCC
This sequence comes from Meloidogyne arenaria, assembly GCA_036172955.1. Classification (NCBI taxonomy): domain Eukaryota; kingdom Metazoa; phylum Nematoda; class Chromadorea; order Rhabditida; family Meloidogynidae; genus Meloidogyne; species Meloidogyne arenaria. Next base: position 70,635 of record JARQAB010000097.1, read on the forward strand.
TTTTTTAGGGAATGGCGCCAGAGATTCCTGAAGATCTCTATCATTTAATAAAGAAAGCTGTCAGCATTCGTAAACATTTGGAGCGCTTTCGCAAGGATATTGACTCGAAGTTTGTTTTACTTATGATTGCATTGTTTTTCTCTAACTTTCAGGTATCGTCTGATTTTGGTCGAGTCTAGAATCCATCGCTTGGCTCGTTACTGCAAGACCAAACGTATGCTTCCACCAACATGGAAATATGAATCCTCTACTGCTTCAGCTTTGGTTTCATGATGAGATTAATTGATATAAGTTAATGGAACAGGATTATATTCCGATTATTGTTATTGTCAAATGATAAATGTTTGTTATGTTAGATTGACACTTGTTTATTCAAATTTTTCTCATGAAATATGAAGAAATATTTATAATTAATTACTTTGTGTTAGATTTTGTAGTTTTGTTGGAGAAATGCTCCTCAGATATGCTAATTTCGTTCGACAATCTAGCAAGTCTTATGGCTTTAGATTTTTGTCTTCTGCTGCATCTGCTGTGGAAAGTACTCTTACAGAAGATTCTGCTCCTAAAAAAGTTAATGAGCGACGCGTTTCTTCACAGATTGAAAAACTTGTCGATGAAATTGCTTCTTTGTCATTACTTGAGGTAACACTTAATTTTTTAAGTTGTGCAAATTGTTAGGCCGATTGGGTGTGGGGGATTCAGTTTGCCCATTTCATAATCTTAACAAATCTGATACATATTTAAAACAAATCGTTATTAAGATCAAAGTTTTATTTCAGGTCAGCGACCTCAATTATGCTCTCAAAAAACGGCTCAATATTAGTGACCAACAAATGTTTCCAATGGCAGGAGTGCCTTCTACACCACAAACGAGTCAAGGTATTGCTTGCTTCACATTCGTTTATTGCTTATTCTAGCAGGAACAGTTGCGCAAAAGGAAGACGATGCGCCGACTAAAACGTCGTTTGCGGTTTGATTTATTACTTTACATTTAAATAAGTTTATTTTATTCATAGGTGAAACTGAGCAAGTATGATGAATCGAAGAAAGTTGCATTGATTAAGGAAGTTAAAGCATGTGTTCAAGGATTGAACCTAGTTCAGGCAAAGAAGCTTGTTGAATCATTTCCAATTGAGATCAAGACAGATTTGGGTATGAAAGAAGCGGAAGAATTAAAAATTCAACTGGAAAAGGCAGGAGCAATATGTGAAATTATTTGAGTTTTTGAGATTATTTTCTGGTTTAAGTTTTATTTTCATTTGTTGAAAGGCGAGCTTGCATTAATTTTTGGTTTATTTAATTTACTATGAGAGTTTTGAAATATTAGCTAGGAAACCAACGATAAATTGTAAGCTCGTTATTTATTTTAATTCATCCATTATAAAAATTTATCAGTGATTGTCTTCTCATAATATGTATTTTATATTGCATTGTATTCAATTTTAATCTTGCAATTAGTCATCCTTATTTTTATATAATCGAATTTTGATAGTTTATAATGGCGCGTGGTCATCAAAAAGCTTTGTCTCAACAAAAGAATCAATCTAAGCAACAACAACTTAAGAAAAGTACGGGTATAAATCAGAAGGCGGCTGCAGCTAAAGCGCTTACATATAAGTGCACTGTTTGCATGGTTTCTTTTTTTAATTTATAAATACTTTTAACAATAACTACATCTAATTTTAGGCGACTATGCCTGATCCAAAGACTTATAAGCAGCATTTTGAATCGAAGCATCCTAAGGTTACAACTTCAAATATAAACAGATTAAATTTAAAATTCAGAGCCCTCTGCCACCAGAACTTGTTGCTCATGATGAGTTATAATGTTCAATAATTGGTGGAGGTCTATATATGTTGTATGTTTAATGTTGATTGGTTCATAATCCATTTAACTTTTAAGGATTTGGTTATTCTAAAGTGATAAAAGTTTTATTTATAAATGTAAATGGTTAAGTTGATAAAGCATATTAAATATTTCTATTTTTTCTTATTTGTTGGATTATTATTCACATATTAATGTTGTGCTTGATTTACTAATTTGATTACCTAATACATATTAACATATTTAAAGGTTTGGCAATCATTTTAGGTGATGGCAAGCAATTCAAAAAAATCTCGTAAATCTTTAAATAATTCTGCACATAGTGATAATGAGGATGATGAGAGTAGTAGAAGTTCAATGTATGATCGTGATGACAGCGAAAGAAAAAACAAAGAGCAATTTGGGCACTGGGAATGTACAGGTTTCTATACTTTTTTTAACTCAAACAATCTTGGAAATTTAGTTTGCACATTTCAAAATAAGCAGGTTGCTTTATTATTTTAAAGTTTAATATTTGTTATAAATTCAAGGAGGCGTTCAAATGTTTAATGTGTGATACACGGAAAGGTACTTCGACGAGGAAGCCCAGACTGAATCCATCCGTTGTACAACAGCAAACACTAGTGCAGAAATTAGCTGTTGAAGTTGAAAGGCAAAAGTCGGTATTTTATAAATAATTTTACATAAGTAATAGGGTTGATGAGCTTATATTTAAATTCTCTGCTCTTATAAGTTTTACGAAAAATATAGTTACCCCTTTTTTTATTAAATTTATAATAGCCTAAAATCTTAATTTAAGAAAACAAAGGAATGCTGAAGCACAGAGTTCACCAGATCCTTTATCTAGCCCTTATTCAAATGCTGGTTTGAACTTTGTAAATAATGAAACAGCATTACAATCTGGTAGCTATTCAAATGGAGGAAAGCAGCAAAATTCATTATTGCATAGAAGGATGACATTCCGAGATTCTCTTGTAGTGCGTAGTTCAGCCAAGAAAACAATTGTGACTGTTGGTGGAAAAAACTTTACAATAACAGAATTTAAACCAAGAATATCGTCGAGAGGGCGCAAAAAATCCACTAATGGAAATAACATCGTGCAATAAATATCTAAAAAGGTAATGTAGAAATGTAAGAATTTTTTTATAATTTTGATGGGAGCCAGACATATTGGGACGTACATTTCAGGATATTTCAATATACAAACAGTTGTTACCCTACTGATTCCGGGACTATGGCCACTGGGTCTTGGATAGTACATTGTCCTATTGAAGAAAGGAGTAACATGCAAGTAGTTATTTTTCCCACAGCAATCCGAATGTCCGTCCTGGTATCTCTCCCTGCCATGTTGACATGTAATTTTCTAACTTTTTCATTTTTAATGAGTTTTGTTTTTAACTGAATTTTAATATCTCTTTTTACTAAGCTTTTGAAACAAGAAATTATTATTGATTCTTTCAAAAAGATTTGATAAAATTTTGAAATTCATTGCAAAATTTTGAGAAAAAGATTAAGTTAATTTTTCTTTTCCCCAAGAATTTTATTTTTAGATAGTAATTTTATATAGCTCTTGCATTAGAAAACCCAAAAAATTAAGGCTTAACGCCCTACCAAAACCAAATTAATGCATTTCATATATATGTATGAGCATTTGTGGCAAAAAATAGTGGGTAAAAGAATGAATTGATATACAAAGAGGGATGTGCGTGAATAAAATTCCCCTAGGATATCTATACTAAATTACAAAATAATTACATTCTTAAGTCGGTAGTATAAAATTAAATTAGGATGGATTACAGGATTATTGTGTGTGGCGCTCATTTAGAGTAAGCAATATGGCGGCGGTTGAATATTTATTCACAATGAAGATAATTTTAGAAAGCTGGTAGAATTTAGGCCCGGATTTTGGCTCTGGTCGTCTCTTTTACAACCATTTTATTATTTTTTTCTTAATGCTTTCGTTGGTCGTTTGCCCATCATAAAAAGTAGACCAACGTTGGTCCCCAAGGGCAATTTGGCCAAAAAGCGTATGCATCCGTTTGGTTTGCAGTGACATGAATTGAGAGAAAAAGAGATGCCGTTGTTTGCAATTGTTTTCTATATCATAGCCCACCACCCGAAGATTTCATGCAATTTATATTTGGGAATTTGGAAAGATATCCAGTTTAAGAATTGATTAAACAATTCATTTTAGGAATGTAATCCTATAACAATAGTAAGTATATAACATAACAGTTAGTTTTTTAAATTTATTTTTTTGAATGGCAAAAAACCTTTGTGTGTATGTATATTTTGAAAGGCTTTTGTTTTTGGGAAAAGGAAATGCTTAAATTTGGTCCTGTTTTTAGGGTCATTTGGTTTCAGAGATGATACCCTCGAGAGCGGAAAGCAAAAAAAGGAGAATGGAAAGTGATGAGGTTAGTAAGCAATGGCATTCGTGTTTCAGCAAAGATTGGTGGGTTGTTGGTAGTATTTTTTCTACCAGCATTTGCTTTAAATTTCTTTGTCATTTTTAACGACAAAAAATTCGGCTAAATTACCAGCCAGTGGGTAACAAAATAAATTGACCAATACCATTTCTCAAAAGCGTAAAGGCCAAAAAAGATCCTAAAGATCTAAATATAAGAGCTAGTAAAGGGAGAAAGGGGGACAATTTATCCATAAATATCAAATGTCAGATTAATTTTTTCGATAAATAAGGTTCAATTTGTTTGATCTTGAGCTAAAAATTTATTTAAAGATTTTAAATCCTAGAATATAAAATCAACAAGAGTGATTTTATTACATTCAATATAGGTGCATACTTATATGTATTTTTCTTTTTTATTTTCTCCAACTCCAATTCTTCATTGGAAGAGCCAGTCCGTCTGTGGCGGCAATCAATCGATTTGCGACCTTGACTTCCACGCACAAATATATTTTCTTTCTAAAGGGACAGTTGCTGACAAATTAGGGGGTGTTGAATCATTACTGCGATTTTTGATTTATTCGATTTTACTCTATTTTTCCTAACATTTTAAGCATTGTTTTCCATTTAAAGTCTTCAAGGCGAGATACACCAACACATATTTCTAGAATTTTATAAGGCCTAATTCACTAATCTGAAAAATCGTAAAATATCCGTAATTCAAAATTTTAATTTCAGATTTTTTATAAAATAATTTATGTTCAATTTTTGCTTCCTGCTTCTTCGGCACTGAAATTTTAAGTTGGTTTTTATTAGTTTTTCTAAAAAATTTGCCAATTCATTTTAAGTGGTGCTTTCAAGCCTTGTTCTCAAATCCACAGTAAGTTTTTGTTAGCTCCCTTTTAACGATCCTCTGTTTTTCATTCTCATTTTGACTTGGCCCATTCATTACCCTCAAGCATCTCATTCGTTTTCCTTTTCCGCTTTTTTGGGCTACCTCTTCGGTGAATGTGCCTATAGCTTTTGAAAGGACTCATTACCATTTTGTTGGCATGAGCTTCATCTTAATAAATTTTAGAGCACTTCCTTAAATAAAAATTTTTAGTAAAGAGTTCAAATTTAGGGAAATATTCTATACTATATGTATTTATCTAGGATAATGGTCTTGTATTATAAGATACATCCGTATTGTTCAAACCTAAATTTCTAATTTAATTTTCATATATTTTTCAGTCTATCCCTGATTGTCCCTCTGGTTAGAGTTGGCTTTTGCTTACAATTAGCATACTAATTACTTTTTGCTTCTACACAACTTATGACAAATATGTTCGACGAACAATCTGCTGCTGCTATTATCAATCCGTCAGTAAGCGCTGCAGCTGCTGCACTTACAATCGCTATGCTAAACTCAAATGCGGGTGCAGGAGGAACAAACGTATCTACGGGTTCTGTTTCGGCAGTAATGCCTCAATTATCTTTACAACTAAACCAAAATCAACAACAACTAACACAACTTTTGACTGGAAAGGACTCACGTTGGTTGCAGCTCGAAATTTGTAGAGAATATCAGCGAGGGCAATGCGTTCGTTCAGAACAAGATTGTAAATATGCTCATCCACCATCGAATGTTGAAATACAGAATGGTCGTGTGACGGCTTGTTTTGACTCCATAAAGGTTAAGTATATTCTTTATGTTAAGGTTAAATACGTACATATTTGGTTAAGGGGTAAAGCGTGAACTATTTAAATTTTTTTATTTCAGGGGCGTTGTTCTCGCGAAAATCCCAAATGCAAATATCTTGTAAGTTTTTTTATACTTTCCTTTGATATATATTATAGAGATAAAATAAAACAAATATTTACATAATCTCTTATTTTTCAGCATCCACCTCAACATTTGAAAGATCAATTACTTGCGAATGGAAAACAAAATCTCGTGATGAAAAATCTACTATCACAGCAATATTCAAATCAGATGCCGGCAATGCCTGCTCTTGCACAGATTACGGTTTTTTGAACTCACTAATAGCAATTATCACGATAAATTCTTAATTTTAAGCAACAACAGTATAGCAACCCGTTAGCTTTGCAATCGGCTCTTTCGTTACCATATTTTATTCCAAGTTTGTATCCGGGTCAGGCAAACTTGTTGTCGCCGGTGCCTGATCCATTCTCAGCAGCATTTCAAGGCACAGTATGTCATTTAAAAATTTTTTATTATCTGTCATATTTAACATTAATTGAAATATGTAACTATAAATTTTTAGGGAGGGTATATACTTCCCAGATAAGCTTGAAACAGAAAAGCTTTCCACTATTAGTTACAGAAAAGCTTTCCACTATTAGTTACGTTTTGGATGTTTATTAATCTATTTCAGAGGGAGAATTTAAGTAAAACAACTTTTTTATCCGAATTAATTTTCCTTATGGCTTTTATTTACACAAAGCTTTCTCACAAAAATTTGCCTAAAATTTGCCTAATTTTTGTGTGCTTTATATTTATAAAGTATTTTTTTGTTATCAAATTCCTTACTAATTGCACACACAACAAACAAGATAATTTTTAAATTTTATTTCACTTATTAGCATTTTGTTTTATGTGATTTGTTAGCTGTATTCGCTTTTTGCTTTTTCTTATAGCAAACCGTTTCTGTCGGTGCTCATCTTCCTTCCATTGCATCGTCTTTTCCTTTACATCATGCAACAACACTTGCCCAGCTGGCACTTATTCAACAGCAGCAGCAACAACAACCTTCAGCGGCCGCAGCTATTTTGTTGCAGCAACAGGCTGCACAACAGCAATATATTGCTCTTTTACAACAACAACAACAACAATTAAACGCCGCAACAGTTTTACAAGCAACAGCCACTAGATCTTCGAGTAATGGTAATGACAACATTGAACAACAGCCAGCATTATTAGGAGGAAATAGAAAAAGAAGCTCTCGAATGGCAGGGTTAGATCAACAGAATCCAAATGATGCAAATATTTTGCTAGCACAGAGTGTTAATGATGGTGCCGGATCTAGTAACAGTTCTATTTCCGGGCAACAACAGCATATGCAATTGATGGCTGCTGTTGCAGCTGCATCGGTATTTATTGGTATTCATACTACGCTCGCATTTATTAGCTGTTTTGGGTGTTCTATTTATTAATTTACTTTTCCTTGATTTTATGCATATGTATTTAATTATGGCGCTAGCTGCCTGCCTTTTCGCTAAATGTTAATTTAACTCATTTTACCAGAAAACATATTTTCGGCACAGCTGTTTTTAGTCAGAAGATTTTAAGTTTAAAATTATAATCTAGCTTTATTTCATAGGTAAACAACACTAATCCATATATATCAGTCACCTCTACAGGAAGTACAACAAAGCGACAGAAAACTGAAACTACTGCTATTTCAAATTCTGCCAATACCGGTTTTAAATGTACGCCTACAACTGTTGCGTTTGGGATGCCACTTTATGCCACTCCACAATTTAATCCATATCTTTTGCCAACTGCCCCGTTTTTGCCAGCTGTTCCTTGTTTGTTATATGATTAAAATTAGTACATACATATTATCTAATTTAGTTTCCGGACAGCCACGATTCCATTGACAATGAATATAACGGAAGCAACATTCAATGTTTTTTGTCTGGTCCTTTTTTATAATATATTTGAGATAACTTAAACCAAAGCTGATTAGTTTCAGTTTGTGATTACCAAATCATAACCATACTATTTATATTTCTTGCCGTCATCTCTTGTTTAATGCTTAGAAACCTGGATTTAGCTTATTTCTGATTTTTAAACGTTTCAAAGCATTTTCCTCTTTCTTGATAAACATAAAAATATACTTTTTAGGATTTTTATCTCATTATTTCTCTCTTGCCGTTATTGTTCCTGACAAATTTCTAAAAAAATTATACGAATATTCCCTTTATGTTTTTTTCTTGCCTCGAAAATATGTTATTCGGTTTAATTTTATGCCATTTTTAAATTAATAAATTATAAAATTATTACATTGTCTTACAAATTTAAAATATAAAATACATGCCGTCGAGTCTCATCAGTTTCTAATTTTTTAAATTCATATTAAGGGTATTGCTCTATTGGTTGCGCTCTATTTCTGCTTTTGATTGAATCGTTCACTTTCTGCTCATGAGTTTAATTAATACTACTCAGCGCTAAGGGACTTGATATTTCTTGGAGAACAATTGTATCGGTTCAACTTTGGGTTTTGTTTTTAATTATATTTTAATTTTTTATTTCAATATTGATGATGAGTCATACTCACAGCCAACTTTTCGACTGCAGTTACAAAATTGTGTGATGGGATGACTGATACACTAATTGTAAAAACAAGAGGCATCCTGGAAAGTTACTCAAGTTATACAGGTTGGGGATTTTATGTGTATAATGTCTTTTTGAAAATTAAGTTTTGAAAATTTTCCCTAGACAAATTTAGTTTGGTGGTTCCTAGTTTTGATATTTTCAATTTTAACTAGATTTCTGGTAATACAAATTAGAGTTTACTAATATCCTAAAAATAGTTGATCATCCTAAATTCTAGGTAGGAATTCCATTTATAGTCCTAGTCAACATTTCGCAGTGGTTGCGCTCTATTGCACACAAAAATCGAGTTTGTTTATAAAAATAATTTTATCCGGTCTATGCAATAGGTACATTACTTAAGTAAGTTTGCGCGAAAAATGGTCTGCCTACTATTGTTGCCCAGTGAGTTATTATTTTTATTATCGGAGGAGAAAATTGCGCGCGAGGTTCGAGAGAATTGTAAATAGTTTCAGCAGCGAAACTCAATGTATTATTTTTATTTGCTCTTGTTTGTTCTCATTCCACTTAACGCCGATGTGTGCACCGTTATTTTGTTGACGGCACTTGGTTATAATTGCACATAGTTTTGGGAGTGCACAGACTTAAAACTTTAACAAAAACATACGCTATTGGAAAGGTTAAAAATTAATAGGTTAAGGTATGAAACATCGTTTTATACTATTCGAACTCTGTACCTGCAGCTTCCATGGCCGGCATTTTGATATTTTATATGCTCCAGTTTTTAGTCAAGAAATCATTAAGTATGTAAGTGAAAAATCGAAGTCCAATTATGACAGTCGTCTCACATCAACATCCTCATTCTGCATCTTGCACGCTTAAATATTCGAAAGAAAAGTCCATTAGCGTACTTAATCAACTCACCATTGGAAAGAAAAGTAGATGAGGGATTTATTTAGGTAAAAAAGAGGTGTTGAGTTATCGAGAAAGGAAAATATTTTTAGAGACCACTTTAGAATCTGTATTTCCAGTACGTACAAGAAAGAAGATTGTTGACCTAAATTTGGGCACTTAATTTGGATGGTTTTATAGTTATTTTATTTAACCATTTCTTTAATAAAATCTAGCATAAGACAATGCGCGTCTAGTATAATTTCTATTCTCATTCAACTATAATCATATAATTTATTTTACTTTCGCTTGGTAAATCTTTCAAAGTTAATTAACACAAAAACTCCAAGTTCCGTATTTAAGAGAATTTTATAGTAGTATATACCTTTGTTTAACTTAAAGATTTAAGTTTTAAAAATTTTCATTTTCTACCAGATTTACTAAAATTACTATACATATACCTGAAAAATACTCTTTTAAAAAGATTATATCAAGTGTAAACTTATTGTTTATTTGAAAAAGAAAGTTACGTAGTTAACACCTTTTGTTCTTAATAGGTAATAAGGCTTCATCCTACGAATATGGTTAGTGAAGTGGATAATAGCCTTATTCCAGGATTTTAAGCCTAACATTAATACATCCAATTTTACCTAATATAAAAATTTTCTAATTTTTACCAATTGAAGTCACAATAATCTAGAGGAGATTATGGTTTGATCTTTCCGAACAATTGATTTGAGCGAAATTTTATCGAAGGGTACACAGATCAAAAAGTGGTAAATAATGTTTGTTGAGGGATGCAAGAATGGAAAGTTTCTCATTGGCTAAACTAAAGAATTGGTAATAAGGCCGCCTATGTTTGTTTGCACGAGCCAAGTCTTTCTCCATTTTCCCGCATCAACAGTCAAATCCAATCCGCAATCTCTATTGAACATTCCACATTACCTCTTCTCTTACCTGTTTATTTTACCCGCCATCAACCATCGTTTGTATTTTCAATTTACCGGTGCTATGCGTACTACCACCTCCAATCGAATTTGAGCGCTGGGTCTTTCATATCCCAACTACAGATTACTCCAAAGTGGTTTGTCATTTTGATGGGATGGGCGGTCTGTCTACAGCTTAGGCTCATTGCTGCGCTTTTTAAGTGCTGAGCGATTCTGATTTTTTTAAGTGCTGAGCGGTTCGAGAGTTGATCTATGCTACGCGAATATGCCCGCCCACTTGACAGGAAAACGCATTTAATTTAATATGTATATGAGGATAAATAATTCTATTTTTAATCAGATGCTTTATTTTTAATAAAGTATAGATACATTTTCAAATTTATTGGAGCAAATTTTAAGAGTTTCAAGTCTAATTTAAAAAATCAGTAGTTTCGCGCAACGCAAATATATTTTTGTCTTACTTTTTTTACATTTAATTTGTTCATTTAAGTTTTATTTATTCAGTTTTACTTCTTTAATTGGGGCCAGTTTTCATCACATTTTTCTGACCTCATTATCCCCTTAAGAAGTCCTCCTGTCCTTCTTACAAACCGCTTTTGCTGGCGCAATCTTCTCATCATATTCATGTTATACTTTCATAAAAAGCTATGACTCGTTTTGCATTTTCTGCCCCAAGGGGAATATGCGTTAAAAATGGCGCAACGATGAGTCGGCTATGCCGTCAATTCCTTTTAAGGTAAACGGGTATTGAGCTCAGAAAACACGCTAAATAATATCCCAATTACTACCTGTTATTGCTTTTTAATCAAACTCACACTCGAGTTTATCTGACTTTCGATATTTTGGCAATTTATTCAAAAGATAGAAATTTATTATTACTAAACTTTTTCGTCATCGCTTGAATTAAACTTGGCTTACCTATTTTATTACTTAGAAATCATATGGCGCATGTTTCTTTCAATAGATATCCTCCTTTCTCCGGCAATTTAAAGACTGGTTAAAAAAGCTCATTATTAAATTGTCGGTTTCAAATAGTCCAATTAGTCTCATGAGAGTCTTTCATTTTTTAAGTGCGGCAGCATTATTTTACGCCATTATTCTAAATATTTAGTCCTTTTAATCAAAACGTGTGAAGGAAATGGAGAATTAAGGCTTAATTGGAGGTATGCGCATTTGTCTAGAACCTAGGTTGGATGTCTATCATTGCGAAATTTGATTTCATAATCTAATATTAGTAAACTGATAATTATATAAATTCCCTATTATTTCCTATTATATTACAGGTTAATTTTTTATAATAAGATATGAACCAACTATAGTAAAAAAAACTAGCAAAATATAAGACTAAACTCATGTTTCTGGCAAATTAGCTTCATTTTTTCATTTAGTTGCTTGCGGAAACAATTCTTATAGTGTGCAGATTATTTATGTATACCAATTAGTTTCATTTTATTCTTTATATATGGTATATCCTATGCGCCAATCTCCGTTAATTTACACATTCACGTTATAAAGGATTTAAAAAGAATAACATCTTAATCTTTCACGTTTATATAGATTCATACTATAAATTATTTTATTAGTTCCATGGACAATTCAAATGATATTCTCGCCAAGATTATCAGCCGATTAAATGAAATTGATATGGTAGGTTAAATACTTTACAAAACAATCATACTTAAGGAAATGCCTTTTGAAAATCACGTCCGGGGCTAAAATAGCGATAGTACTATATGCTGGTTTTTCTCAGGAAAAAGTTCCAGAAATTATAAAAATAGAATATTCATTTTAGAAACTTTCTTTGATCATGGAAATGTTCACTAGAGGGTCTATAATTAGAAATAATGATGTAGCGTCACTGAATGTTCCGTTGGCATATGTTCATAAACAAGAATCGGACCATTCTTCACATTCTTTTTCTGGCAATCATCAACTTGTTTCAACCATCATGACAGCGGCACATTTTGCTGCCTTGTTGCAAAACGCTACCTCCGTATGTAATTTATCATAGATCAATTAAAATTTAATTTTACTTAAGTTTTATTTGAAACCACATTTCATTGTAAAACCAAAATTTAGAATCAGCACAAATCCTCGCATAAACGTGTTACTTTACCATTGGCATCATCATCAACAGGGTCAGTAGCGCAATCAGAAGCATCTGCGACTACCATAGCTACTAATTATCTCAATTCTTTTATGAATGATATGATTGACCAGTCACTTAATTCAAGCGTCTTACCTTCTTTGAATAATCTTCTTGCTCCGTCACATCTGCATAACCCTATCGTGAAGACTGAAAACGGTGAATTTTGCAGTTTAAAAGTAGAGGCATCTGATGAGACGGATGAAGCTCTTTTGCGAGTTGAAATGAAGCAAAATTTATCGAGTTTAGAGTCTGTTGAACACCAAGCTGATAATCGTCAAACTGGGGGCACAACACCTTCATTTAAAGGATGCGGAGGAGAGCTATCGAATATCTGTTCTCCTTCACACTCAATTACTTCAATAATCGCTAAGGTATGAGGTGTGTTTATTTCCCCAACTTAAATTTTTTAATTTAAGCCTGATAATCCAAATCAGCTTCCATCAAACGCTTGTGGTGCGTCAGACTTTGGTAAAGCTGATTCAAAACTTAATTGCTATCATCAACGTATTATCAACAATCATACACAGAATGAATACTGCAGCGATATATCCACGGAAAACAAACGAGAATTACAAAGATGTCGCAAATCGCCTAATAAATTGCATTCCAAATTGAAGGCCAATTTTTCTTGGCATCGTACCAATAAGAGTAATTCATTTTCTTCTAATGCAGCATCTTCAAGGAGTGATACGATGTTTCCTGATGGGGCAGTTCAGAGAGCTGCAGAAAAGGCATCACGTAGCTTCCAGAGTACGCAACCGAAAGTCAATTTTTAAATTTTCTTTTTTAACATCGTCAAAAATAGACTCATTCTTTTAATGATTTCTTAATATTTTATTTACAATTTTGAGGTTTTTGCATGGCAAATACTTCGTGAGTCAATAAACGACAATGAGTTAAAGAATATCAACATATCTTTACGAACTTTTCACGGCGAAACAGCAGCGAACTTATTAAGTAGACAAGCTTCAAAGGCAAATTTTATTATATATGTGATAAAAATTTAGGCATTTTTGGAGTGAAGCTTAAGGTTCTGTATTAGGATAATTTAAATCTGCATTCTAAGCCTATGTTCTTATAGTCTATTCTTCTATATTCCTTTATGAAATAATTTTCTAAATTCAGGTTAGAGTAGTTGTTGAACAAACTATGAACTATTTTAATTGGAATGAGTTGCCTGATGATGAACAACTGGTATGATTTGCTATTTAGCAATAAAATTGTCAATTTATAATTATTAGTGTAACGCAAAGATGATATTAGGTCACCTGAAAAACAACGCGAAGGTGCGTAATTGGACGTTGCGTGAAGGAAGGCCAAACAGGTGTGTAAAATTTCATAAAAGGTGAACTTTATAACTAAAATAAGCTCAAGATTTCCAACAGTGCAAAGAACAATGTAGTGCTCTTAAATTTTTTGGGAAATTTGTTATCTTGTACTTATTAATTTAAGAAATATCCATGTTAATCCGTTGGGCAGTACACGTGTGAACATGGACGAGGATAAGGACTGGAATGAAGACAATCAGATCTCGCCAAAAATTGTATCAGTACTCTCACCTAGCGCGGTAACTAATGAATTAGATTGGAATGCCGCTTATGCAGCATTGATTCAAACACATACTGGTGATTTAGTAGACATACTATCAGCCGCTTCAGACGGGCATGAGATTCATGAAAGAGAACAAATTATTGAATCAGTTAATGAAGCGAGTTTGAAAAGTGGACAAAATGAAGATTAATCAACAAGGGACAAGAAATAATCATATTAATTATTAAAATAATTACCGTAAATTGTGAAATATACTGCAAAAAATTGAAAAATTTTGTTATAAATTTTATTTTAGCTATATATACGGATTGACCTAATTATAAGTTATTTTTGCCTAAATTAGGCATAAATTCTGCTTTTATATTACTGTAGGTACCATCAAAATTGGCACCAGGTCTTTAAATAAAAGGTTTCATTTTCGGCGAGACTCAGCCAATCAAAGACAATCAACGGTACTCAACCGACCGTATACAACAGCGAGACTCTATAGTCCTATTCCGTTTAAATTTCTTTTGATTGATCGATTTACTATTAGAACGTTATTGATAAATTTTAATCATGACCTTTTTTAATTAATCATAAATTTTGTAGTTAATTTTATGAAAGTATAGAAATTCATGGGGAATCGTTTAACTACTACAGATCGCAGTCTGAATTATTGGCTATTTAATTATCGAATATGGCTTATTGGAATTGGAGCCGGGATTGGTATTGGATTTTATTATGTTAGTTTTCTTTTGAATAAATAAAATTAAAACGTTTTCATTTATTAGATCTGGCGAAGGTAATATATTATAATCTATAATATATATGTGAATGTGTTTTTTTATAGAGATGTCTCTCGATCTGTATCGAACAAAAGAAGAACATTGCCTGTTAAGAAGGCTGGTAAGGCTGGCACGTTTTCTGTGCGTTCCAATGATTCTTTTATTTCAGCTTGCGATGAATTTGTTAATTTATGTGAGGTAGGGTTTAAAATTTTTCTATTCTTGCCATCATACAACTATAAGAATCGCTTAACCTTCAAATAAAGTTATGCGATTCGATAATTATGAGGGATGAATTAAATTTATTAAAAATTAAGATTCCTAACGACAAGGAGTCAACCTCAGCAGAATTCGCTTCTTTAGCTCTTTACAACCACGGATTAAAGGCTATTGAGAATGGAGATTTAAAATATAGAAAATCGAGGTTTTTTAAAAATTTTAAGTATTAGTTGAGTATTCTATATTAATATACTATAACACCCTTACTAAATTTTGTAATTTTTTGTAGAGATATCGCCCGATCTGTATGGAACAACAGAAGAGCATATCCTATTGAAAAAACTGGCACACTTTCTGTGCTTTCTGATGATTCTTTTATTACAGCTTGCGATGAATTTGTAAATTTATGTGAGGTATGATTTAATTTTTTATTTAAACCATCTTATAAATAATAAACTGCCTATAAATTAGTTAAACGATTTGGCAATTATACATATATTTACGCGGGGAAACTAATTTTGGTATTTATATTTGTTTCGATTTTTTAACTTTTTAAAAGTCTGATTTATAATAAATAGAATTAACTTCATTTGTATAATTTAGATGCCTTCTAGCGACAGGGAGTCTATCTCAACTGATTTTGCATCATTAGCTCTCTACAACGCTGGATTAAGGGCTACCCAGAATGGAGATGTAAAATATAGGAAATCAAGGTTGTTTAATTAATAATCATTTTCTCTCAAATCCTATTTAGGGCTGAATTATGCGGATGCGATTCAGAGCAGGTTAAACCTCTATACTTTATATAAGTTATCGAATTTTAAGGATTTTGCCGCAAAATTGTTCGGTATAAGATTGGCTTTTCGACGTTTGATGGATGATCCACAGACTATGCAAAGGCTGGTTCAATATGGAAGGATTATTATGGCTGATCTTTTGAGACATGATAAGCGTGATCCATCCGAATTTTACACAGTAAGTCTCCTTTATATAAAAATATACATTGGTCAAAGGAATAATTCCCATAAAATTTTTAAAGGTGATGGGGGCTCTACTTACCTAGAGTTTGGGACAAACGGTCATACCGAACCATAAGTTTTACCACATGCAGCTGTGTACTTTTTTTACCACAACATTAGCTTTAGTTTTTTATTGAGCTATTTTGAATGAAGTTTAATAAAACTAAATGTTCTAATACATTATTTTAAGGCATATGATCGAATGATTGCTTTCATTACTAATGAAAATAATATGGATACAATTCGCAGCGAGCTTAAGTCAAGAAAAGTAGAGAGCACTAATTTATGGGATACTCTTTTCGACTTAATTATTCTGGACGCATTTGAAGGTTGTTTAGTATTGTTACAAAATTATATTACTGTGATTTAGCAGATAATTAAAAAATAGCTAAAATTTTATTTTAAGATTTACAACGTCCACCCTCAGCAATCGCTGCATTGGTAAGTTTTATGTAGGGTTGATCACTTAACAAAATTTTCGATAACCTAGGAAAATGATTGAATAGATGATAAAATAATCACTTGGCTATTTCTTCTTTCAAATTATATCTTCACTTTCAGGTCAAAAATTCATTCATTTCCAAATCGATGAAGGAATCAACATTAAACAATTTAATATGGTCTATTATAAAAGTCAAAAGACAACGTTTACAAGTAGTTCTTTATATAAATGATTGTCTATCAAATTTTTAGGTCAAGGATGGCTTTATATCACATTTTTATGATATTTCACAAATATTGACTAGTTCATTAGCAATGGGTTTGTTTGGTGGTAGTGATAGGGAATTTACTGAACTCTGTATTTACTTAAAGGTTAGAACACTTTATATTATGATTGATATATTTTATAATTTAGGAGCAGATTTTTGGTTTCATTCTAGAAATATTTAATCCAAATAAAGTCCATTTTACAAAAGTTGAAGATTTGGCTGTTGATATAAAGAAACTGTTGTTTGATCGGATGGAGCTTTTGCAAGTAAAACTCCTCAATGAATTATTACCAGCTTAATTAGTATTTAGCTTTTCAGTAAAACTGTCACTAGTTTTGTTGTAATAGATTTATCTTTTGATTTTTAAATAAATTTGTTTTTGATTAATTTATTGTTATTGATTGATGTTAATAACATTTTACTTGTAAAATTCTTCAACTGTTTTTAACTATCTTAAATGTTAACATTACTCAATTTTATGAAAAAATAGAAATTAATGGAGAATCTGTTAACTTCTGCTGAGTTTGCTTTTACAAAAACGAAGCTTTCAGTCCAAGATCAAGTATGATTTTTTACTGTTGGGTTATACTTATTTTTGAAACTATTTGTAAAACTGAAAACGGTTAACCAAAAATTGGGGTTTGTCTGGCTTATCTTTCTTAATAGAAAAAAGAATTTTTTCATTTTAGAAAAGCTCATATCCTAAACGGAATCTCTTCAAAGGTCGCGATTATGGGAGGCTTCTTAAAAAAGTTGAATCTAGGGAAGAAATGTTGACTCAACTGCGAAATAAAGATGCAAGTAAAGCTGAAGATGTTGCGACAAAGATTGCTTGGGAAAAAGCTTTCCAGATGGCTACTGGTTTAAAAGTGAAGGTTTGTGATAATTCTATAATTTGTTTAGTACAATATCTAACTTGAGGTTTGATTTAGATTCTGTGATATTGTTTATAAGATAGTTCTAGACTGAAACGTATTATGTATGATACAGAAATAAACAGGATTTTTTTGTAATAATGCCTCCGGTTGAATGATTTTCGGTTTAGTTTCGAAGAAGGTACTTTCATGAGCACCACCAATGCGGGGTACTGATTTTTCTTTTATCTTTTAGGACAATCCTCAACTCTTGATGAAGGGTCTTAAGAGAAAGGCGTCAGAAAAGGTAAAAAGGAAAAATAAATGGATAAGTCGTAAGCAAGCTCTGGATGAGAAAATGGAGAGGAAAAGGCAAATAAAGCAGAATAATCTTATGAACAGAGCAGCGGCTTCAAAACGAAAGAAGATACCTAGGAAGAAACGTCAGGTTGTCAAGGACTAAATAATTCCTTTTTTTTTGTGTCGCTTTATTTTATTTAAATATATTTATTATGATACGAATAAAAGTCTTGAAAAAGTTATAAAATGTTGGAATCATATTATATCTTACTGCTTTATTTCTTTATTTTCAGCCTAATTAAAAGTTTCGGGAATGGAAAATGAGTTTCAGAAGGTAACGAGGGGCAACAACAATGGGAAATTATTTTAATTTTTAGATAGAGGTGAAGCCCGATGAATTTAATGGGCTCATCGGCAACATTGCTGGGAATTTAATAAAAGACAATGCAGGCCAAATAATCGGAGGACTGTTTGGTGGTGGAAGCAAAGGTAAATTAGGGACTTCTGAGAAAACCAAGAATTTGTTCAGAATGTTTCATTTTATATTTATAAATGACTATTTATAGGTGGCGGCGATTTTGGCAACATGATTGGAGGGTTAATAGGTGGAATTGCAGGAGGTCAGAACTTGAAGTTTCAAAATAAAAAAATTTCGTCAAATCAATTTTCCCATTAAACTATTTTTGCTTAGCGCTTAAATTAATTTAATTGCTAGGTGGTAAAAGTAAAGATAAACGTGATGGTAAATCTGGTGGTATAAATGATATCATCGGAGGTCTTATTGGTGGAGGAGGAGATCGAGGAAAATATGCCGGAGGAGGTTTTTCTTTGTTTTTATGCTATGTATAAACGTTTCAGGAGCTAATGTTAACAACAAGTTTCTTACTGGCGGTGTTTGTGATTTAATTGGGAATCTTATTGGCGAGGCCGCACATCGTTTTCTTGGTTTGTAGCTTATGTATAATTAGATGAATTTTTCATTTAGGCGTAAATCCACATACTGGAAAGATCATAGGAGCTATCGCTGGAAATGTTCTTTTCAACCTTGGAGGGAAAGACAACAAACTTGGAACGATCGGGAAGATAATATTAGATAATATAATCTCCGGAAAATTCCACAGAGATGTAAGATAAAATCTAATGTACAATTCCACATTCACTTTTTAAGGTTGATCCTTTCGTGAAGCCAGAACCAGTTCCTACACCTGGGCCACCTATTCGTCGTAAAGAACCTGTCAATTTCTATGACGAGCGAGATCGCTGTTTGCAGGTCGATATAATATTAAAAATTAAATTTGTTTTATAATCTAACAATTATTAGGAGAAGCGTCTCTACGAAGATCCTGATTTTACTGCAAACACACAATCATTATTTTTCAGTCGGCCACCAACAGAAAGAGTACAATGGTTACGCCCTGGCGAAAGTAATGAGACTTGAAAACTTGAGATTATTTTTACTTATTCTAGTTGTAAAGGACCCGCAGTTAATTTGCGAAGGTCACAGTCGTTTTGATGTAATTCAAGGAAAACTTGGTGACTGTTGGTTGATGGCCGCTGCAGCAAATCTAACACTTAGGGATGAATTATTCTACAGAGTTGTGCCTCCAGATCAGAGTTTTACTGAAAATTATGCAGGTATCGAAAATCTTATTTGTCATTTTAATAATTTTAGGCATATTTCATTTCCAATTCTGGCAGTATGGACGTTGGGTGGATGTTGTAATAGACGATCGATTACCTTGTTCAATGGATGGTGAATTGCTATACATGCATTCACGTGACTTGTATGTAAAGTTATTTTGCTAAATAATTTTTTGAAAATAGGAACGAGTTCTGGAGCGCGTTACTAGAAAAGGCATATGCAAAGTGAGTTTGTGTTTGAGAAATTTTGAAAATTTATTGGTTTAATGTTAACCTTACAAGGTTGCATGGCTCATACGAAGCTCTTAAGGGTGGAACAACTAGTGAAGCACTTGAAGATATGACAGGGGGGCTTACAGAATTCTATGATCTGCAAGAGCGAACCGAGAATTTGATGCAGATGATGGTTCGTGGCTTTGAAATGGGATCACTTTTTGGATGTTCTATTGAAGCAGATCCTCACGTTTGGGAGGCAAAACTGCCAAATGGGCTTGTTAAAGTAAATAATTTAATAATTTATTTAAAAAGTCCTTAGTTTAAATTCCAAACTGAAATTGAAACCTTTAGATTTCGACATTATGTCGAACAGGTTTCTCTTATTCAAGGATAATCACAATGAATTTCTAATTTGGCAGTACTTACTCATTTAAGGGGCACGCGTATTCAATCACAGGAATGCGAATTGTTTCAACCACTTATGGTAACGTGCCCTTATTACGAATAAGGAATCCTTGGGGCAATGAACAAGAATGGAATGGACCATGGTAGGTTGATTGTCATATCTGTTTAATTGGTCAAAGTGCTAACAAACTCCTTTAATATTTAAAATTATTTAATGATTCTAATAACTCTAAACAAATGTTTAAATCTTTCCAGATTAAATATAAATTCCAAGTTTAACATTTTTGAGGTCAGACAATTCGAAGGAGTGGAATCAATTACCTGCAGATTTAAAGAAAGATATGGGCTTAAATTTTGCTCACGATGGGGAATTTTGGTAAATTGTAACTTTATAGTTTTTGCTTATTGTTTGTCAGGATGTCCTTCGATGACTTTATACGAAATTTCGAGAAATTGGAGATTTGCAATCTGGGTCCAGATGTGATGGAAGAAATCTATGGTTAGAAAAATTTATTTTATAATTGACCTGAATGAATTAACTTTTAGAAATGACTGGTGTTAAGCCAACATTAGGAAACACTTGGGCGACCAATTCTCACGATGGATCATGGCGTGCTGGTCAAACAGCTGGCGGTTGTAGAAATTATTTGAGTTAAACTTATTAAATGGTGATTTGCTTTTTAATCTATTCTAACACTAAAGGAACATTTGCTATGAATCCTCAGTATCGTATGAGGCTTTCTGATTCTGATCCAAATGATAATGACAACCTATGCACAGTTGTAATCGCTGTGATGCAAAAATATCGGCGTGAATTGAAGCATACAGGCATTGAAAATTTGGCTATAGGTTTTGCCGTCTATGAGGTTCGTTTCAATTTTACTAAAATTAAAAAAAGTTGATTAATCAATCAAAAAAAGTTTTTTTCAGACGAACGGCACTGCTGGCAAATTAAGTACTGAATATTTTGCTAATACTAAGTCTTGTGCACGTAGTCCGGCTTTTATAAATCTACGAGAGGTTTCCTATTTCTAAGATAGTTGCTTAAAGCTTCAGAAACTTTAGATTACAGGCCGTTTTCGCATGCCACCAGGTGATTATGTGATTGTGCCTTCAACATACGAGGTGAAGACTATTCTAATATGTATTTAAGAGAATATTAATTTTAGCCAGGACAAGAGGGAGACTTTATGTTGCGAATCTTGACGAATGGTTTCATTGAATCTAGGTTTGTATTTTGATAGTAAATTAAATAGATAATTTTTTCAAACAGTGAGATATAGGTGATGAAGTCCTAAATCTTGTAATAATATAAAAGAATAAACTAATACATTAAACTAATAATAATAAAGAACTATGTAGTATAATACATAATTTGAATTTTTTAAATAAAAAACATGTATTTCTTTTGATATTATTAGTAGTAGGCCAGTATGCTCAAGTATTCACATGGGTATTTTTGCATCCCTCGTCCACTAACCTGTCGTCCTCGATTTGCAAATCTTTTTTTAATCCATCCAAATTTTTGTCAGCAATCCTTAAATCTCCAGACGTCATTACACACTAATAATCATAATGAATGTTGAAAGGATAGCAAAGTATTTAAAAAAGTTTGGGATTTACTGGTGGTATATCATGTCTTGAAATAATTTATTGAGTTTCCATTTTACATTCACCAATTTGGAATTGCAAATAGATTTTGCGATAAATTTTTGGTCAAAATTTTTGAAGCCTAATTTTGGCTTCGATTTTTTAATCTTATCTCGGTATGATTAGGTAGCTTTTTTCGTTTTTTAATTTTTTTCTGTTTTCTTTCATAATTTTCCCTTTATAAAACTCATTTTGTAAGTCAATTTGAGTCAAGACTGTTTTGTTCTTGAATTTTTCTTTCTCATTTTCCCATTCCAAAATCGAGTTTGTTTTGTAATTATGTTTCGTTTTCAGTTAATAAAAATGGTTACTTCTGAAAGACTACCTAAACTAAATTTTGAAATTCTTTAGGCTTTGAAAATTTTTTACTCCATTTTTTCGAGTAATTGACAGAATAACAACGACTTGACACTTTGACATTTTCCAAAATTAAATTAACAGAATTAATTTGCGTTGATATTTAGTTCAAATTCGTTTAGCGTCACTTATCGATTTTCATTAGTCTTTTGCTTATTTTTTATTTTTTTATTTAATTTATTTCTTATTTTTTTATTTTCTTTTGCTTATTTTTTATTTTTTTTTTGATTCCTTTCTTATTGCTTCCACTCTATTTCCCTATGGCAGATTCGTGAACAGTCTTCAATAAGAAACTATTGGAAGAAAACCCGACAAGTATGGACATATTAATTGTAAGGGAAAAACAGGCGGAAAAAGGGGCCAGTAAACGACAAATTTAACTCCAAAGCTTTAATATTTCTCGTTTTTTTATTTTAGAAAATTTATTCTAAATTTATCGAAAAATAAACTATTATTGAATGACTGAAGACAAACAACTTTTCCTATTCGGACATACGCTTCCAGGCAACGAGAATCTTTTGCTTGAAAGGTTAAATAATTTTAATTTACTTGTATTATGTATTTCGAAATTTTCAGGATTAAGGAATGTGCAGAAAAACGAGATAAAGGCTATTGTTCGACTTCGCCTGGATGTACTTTTCTTCGTAAAATTCCTGCTGAAGATGTTTTGCAAGTTACTGCTGGGCATAATTATGTTGCCTTTCTGCTCAAGGTTTAGTTCACAGTAGGGTTGTGGGTCAGGTCTTTGTTTCGGTTACGGATGTCCTAAATATTAAAGTTTCGAATCCGGATTTCCTTTCGGTTACGGAGTTCTGAAGATTCCCTAAGATCCAATAACCTAGTTCATACATATTATCCTCACCTTTATACGTTTTTAGGATCATCGAGTCGCTCGTCTTCGTTATGAGATTGTTGCCAACACTATTGAATCTACCGCCTCAACAGACAAAAGTATTTTTTAATCTTTTAATTCCTAAAGCGATTCTTTGTTTGAGATGAATCCGGCCCTTGTTCATCAACAGCTCCAGCTACCACCACTACTGGTTCCTCTGATCCATCGTCAGCTTCTGCAAATGCTGCTGCAAACGCCGCAAATCGTACTGCTAAAATTCGTGTTTATTTCTTTGCTTTTTTTCTTACAAATTTTAAATTTATTTGTAGCGAATTGTGATGACACACCCAGGGACTCGTTCTGGCTGATTTTGCCGCACAGGAGTTGTGATTGATGGAAACCGTTCTCGACCAATGATTCCTGCTTCAGTTGCAGAAGATTTAATCATGCATTGCCAGGTTTCATTTCTTCGTTACCTAGTTAATGTCTTTTTAGGTTGTCTTACAAGGCAAATCTCGTGATGTGATTGTTCGTGAATTACAACGCACTAATTTAAATGTCAACGAGGCAGTGAACAATTTACTTTCTAGCGATGATGATGAAATGGATGATTTGGATGACACAAGTGAGGCCTATCTTCACGAAGAGTTGCTTTCTTTGCTCGATGCTGGACTTCGTTCCAATGGAAGTGATGCCGCAGCAGCCGCTTTACTTGACAGCAACAGCATTTATTCTGCTGGAGATGGCTACGAATACTTGATTTCGCGTGATTTGGCTAGAAGTGTGAAGGTTTAAATTTGAAAAATTTTTTATTTTTAACATTTCAATTCAATAGACAAAACAAAAGACCAAAACAAAGAAAATGCGGACAGTTCCTCGACAATCCAGGAACATTTCTTTCTTGGTGAGCGCTATACTTACTGGGGCTTAAATGGCAATGATGTTGCTGATGGTTCAACAAAATTCCAATTTCCTGATGACGTTACAAAATTTGTATAGACTGGGCCGTATACTTTCTGAAACGCCTATTGAGATGCCTGAACCAGTCGACAGGTTGCTCTGCTACAAGCTTTATAGTGCTGTTTTGACAAAAAATGTGAATTTATTTTGGAGGTTGTTTCTTTATGAATGTACGTCTTAAAAAGTCTTAATTTAAGAAATTTCCCCATTTAATGAGCGCAGGAGATATGGGAAAAAATCGCGCCCGCAAAAAATTACAACTACCACAAATCCTACAGATAGTAATAATGGTGCTGATGGTTCTCGTCGAGGTGGAATGGGATGGGGTGAAGTAATTATGGATGAAAATGCTTGGGGTCGTAGTAACAACAATAATGTGTTTGGCAGTGGAACATCTGCTACCCAGAGGTAAGATTTTGACGAGGTAAATTTATATAATTCAGTTCTTTCAGACCCAATGATCCTCGTCCAACTGTCCTTCGTTCCACCACGGCTAATTCAACAACACCTTCAATTTCTGCTAATGATTCTGTGACTTTGGGAGGTTCTCGTGCTACATCATTACCTTTTGCTGCTCAATCAGTTGTCACTGCTGATAACACTGTTGTAGCAAATTTGGGGGATAATAGTGACTTTTCTACAAGTAATTCAAGTACACAATTATCTGCTTGTTTTCGGTTTGTTTTTCTTTTTAATTTTTTCCTGATTTTCTTACTTATTTTTTATTTTTAGACAATTGTCAAATTGATCTTTTGCAATTATTTTTTTATGAAAATTGGAAACAACAAGGCAATAAGTCAAAAGGAGTCACCAACGTACTTGATTTGGATCCAAAGATTTTTGGCGTTTTTAAGGTTTGCTTTCTTTTTACTGTTTGAATATTTATGTTTTTTAAATTGTAGGATGCTTTTGACGAATGTTTGGATCCAACATGGAATAGGTTCTTTTCGATTATGGATAAGTGAGCTTTCTTTTCTTTTTTTGGAATATTTCTCTTTTTTTTGAAGAACTGAAGCTCAGCTACGCTACTCGAATGCTTTAATGAACTCGTCAGTTGGATGTCTTCTAAACTTAAATCAGGCTGATCTCTTTGATCAAACTGATGAACGACGTGATGACCAACAACGAAACATTAGCAGCGCTCTTGAGAAGTTATTCGGCATAAAATGGTTTTTATTTCTATAATTCAATTTTACTTTTCTAATTTCTTTTAAGACGACGATTTGCCTGTGCTTGAACTTAATGCACTCAGAGATTTGTCTTTCATCATTGAATCTTACCTTTTCCATATTTGCTTTATCTACACCAGGCCAAGGCTGTTGTACCACCAGTCAAGATTAGTCGAGCAACAAGAGGAAATTCTGAAATACGACAACACGAGAATGAAGAGAAGAGTAAACTTCGTCGTTTTTTCAAACGCTCCAATTCAATTTTGTATTCAACATTGAGGTTTTTTTGGTTATTCGATTGATATTATTTTTAAATTTTTAGCGATGCTGTTAAATATCATGCATTTACATATACAGCGGCAGATGTCTTGCCACTTTCTGTTCGTCCTTATCTACTCAATTCTGAAGCGGAACGTAATGCATTATTCGCTCTTCCTCCATCTTATCGTACAAGATCTGTCCATCGGGTTTCATTTACAACTTCGATTTTTGTTTTATTTCTTTTTTTCGTTTCAGCGTATTGCATTGGAGCATGGTGTTAAATTTCCTGCTCATCATAGCCTTTCTCAGCCTCCGTTGTCTTATGTTGATTTACAAAATCGTCTATTTGGTGATGATGGCTCTCAACAAATCGAGTCGTCCTCCATTCAAGAGGCTACTAATTCTGATGCTATGGAAATACGCACTGCTACAAATGATGGTGATTCGAAAAACTGAGCCCTCCTGTTTTCAATGCATTACAAAAATCTATCGGACGATGGAATCGAACAATTTCATTCGTTGCTAAGGTATTTTTTATTTAATATCAATCCTAAAAAATTTTTTTTTAGAATTTCCATGACGATATCACTAAATGGTTTGGTGGTGATTCTTCTCATTCTGTTTTTATTCATAAAACTGGAGGTTTTTTTTAAATTTTTTACGCACCTAATTCAATTCCTTATATTTAAGTTTGTTCCTTCAATGTGCGCTATTCTCAATTTCGAAAGTAGATGGATCGACTCAAAAGTACCCAAACAAAGGATTTAGTTTTCAGTGTATGTTTTAATTTTTGGTGAATTCTATTAATTAATAAATTTTAGCAAGTTCCACGTGAGAAGTATGTTCAGCTACAACAAACCTACAGACAACTAAATCATCACTATGTTCGTCGAACGAGTGGGGCTAGTGGATGTTATCTGATGGCTCTGGAACTTCAACAGCTACAGCAAGACAAAATGTTATTGCGAGAAGTGTTCAAAATGAGCATGGAATGCAACACATTGATGATGAATTACAAAGACGAGAGAAGCTAAAAAATGTGGCAAAGATGCTACTGCCACATTTTAAGGTCTAAATGATATTTGAATGAAATATGTTTTTATTATTTTTTTAGTGCTTTTCCGTTTGCGTCGATTTTGTTTTATTTTTTTCAAGCACAAAATGTAATCAAAACTACAGAAATCTTAGATGCACAAACGGAAAAGTACAATTAAGCCACTTGTAAAAAAAGGATTTTTGCAGATTCGTTTAGAAGGAAGCAAAAAGACCTTTTCTTTACAAGTGGTATTTTTTATCACATAATTTTTTTTGTTGGTTAAAAACGGGTTTGGGCCCCCCCCTCCCCCGACCCCGGGCGTACTCACAGCCAACTCTTCCAAGCTCCGAGAGCTTCAGACACTCCTAAACTCCAAAACGATCCAACTTGACGATTCTTTTTTCTAAAAATTCGAACTTTTTCTAGACGAAACTCCCAGATGAATTCCAGTTCAGGCTTTCATACCCACGAGTTATATCCAAAGGCACGGGTTGTTATTCAATAGGTGTAGACAGTAGGGCACTTAGACCTTAGATTTGATTATAAACCCCCCCCCCCCCCCTTCCCGCACTTCAACGGTCCGACTACGACTTCAACTGCTCGTGCCAGCCGTCTACAACTTCAACTGCTCCTGCTAGCCGTCTACAACTTCAACAGCTTCTGCCAGCCGTCTACAACTTCAACTGCTCCTGCCAGACGTCTACAACTTCTACTGCGCCGACTCTACTGTCCCCTGGGCCCAGACACGGTACTCTAATGAACCCCCGGGTCCCACATTGTACTCTACTGTCTATACCCATTTTATAAGACCCCTGTCTTCCACCTATCCCAAGTCTGACCCAAATGTAACTCCCCAAAATGCCCCGGACAAAACGTCACTCCCCAAAACGCCCCGGACAAAACGTCACTCCCCAATTCGCCCCGGACAAAACGTCACTTCCCAAAACGCCCCGGACAAAACGTCACTCCCCAATTCGCCCCGGACAAAACGTCACTCCTTAATTCGCCCCGGACAAAACGTCACTCCCCAATTCGTCCCACAATGAAAATAACCCGCACTGAAAATCCGGCACCGAACTGACCGACCCCCGTTTTTTAAAAATTATATCTCCATAGGTTCAGGCTTTAATACCTCCGAGTTATATCCAAAGGCACGGGTTGTTATTCAATAGGTGTAGACAGTAGGGCACTTAGACCTTAGATTTGATTAGAACCCCCCCCCCCCCCCCCCTTCCCGCACTTCAACGGTCCGACTACGACTTCAACTGCTCGTGCCAGCCGTCTACAACTTCAACTGCTCCTGCTAGCCGTCTACAACTTCAACAGCTTCTGCCAGCCGTCTACAACTTCAACTGCTCCTGCCAGACGTCTACAACTTCTACTGCGCCGACTCTACTGTCCCCTGGGCCCAGACACGGTACTCTAATGAACCCCCGGGTCCCACATTGTACTCTACTGTCTATACCCATTTTATAAGACCCCTGTCTTCCACCTATCCCAAGTCTGACCCAAATGTAACTCCCCAAAATGCCCCGGACAAAACGTCACTCCCCAAAACGCCCCGGACAAAACGTCACTCCCCAATTCGCCCCGGACAAAACGTCACTTCCCAAAACGCCCCGGACAAAACGTCACTCCCCAATTCGCCCCGGACAAAACGTCACTCCTTAATTCGCCCCGGACAAAACGTCACTCCCCAATTCGTCCCACAATGAAAATAACCCGCACTGAAAATCCGGCACCGAACTGACCGACCCCCCTTTTTTAAAAAATATCTCTCCATAGGTTCAGGCTTTCATACCTCCGAGTTATATCCAAAGGCACGGGTTGTTATTCAATAGGTGTAGACAGTAGGGCACTTAGACCTTAGATTTGATTAGAACCCCCCCCCCCCCCCCCTTCCCGCACTTCAACGGTCCGACTACGACTTCAACTGCTCGTGCCAGCCGTCTACAACTTCAACTGCTCCTACTGGCCGTCTACAACTTCAACTGCTCCTACTGGCCGTCTACAACTTTAACTGCGCGGACTCTACTGTCCCCTGGGCCTCGACATGGTACTCTAACGTCCTCCCGGGTCCTACATGGTGCTCTACTGTCTATCCCTATTTTATAAGACCCACCTTTCTTCCCCACATCCAAGTCTGACCCAAATTTACTTCCCAAAACGCCCCCGGACAAAACGTCACTTCCCAAAACGCCCCTGGACAAAACGTCACTCCCCAAAATGCCCCGGACAAAACGTCACTCCCCAAAATGCCCCAGACAAAACGTCACTCCCCAATTCGTCCCGGACAAAACGTCACTCCCCAATTCGTCCCGGACAAAACGTCACTCCCCAATTCGCCCCGGACAAAACGTCACTCCCCAATTCGTCCCGGACAAAACGTCACTCCTTAATTCGCCCCGGACAAAACGTCACTCCCCAATTCGTCCCACAATGAAAATAACCCGCACTGAAAATCCGGCACCGAACTGACCGACCCCCCTTTTTTAAAAAATATCTCTCCATAGGTTCAGGCTTTCATACCTCCGAGTTATATCCAAAGGCACGGGTTGTTATTCAATAGGTGTAGACAGTAGGGCACTTAGACCTTAGATTTGATTAGAACCCCCCCCCCCCCTTCCCGCACTTCAACGGTCCGACTACGACTTCAACTGCTCGTGCCAGCCGTCTACAACTTCAACTGCTCCTGCTAGCCGTCTACAACTTCAACAGCTTCTGCCAGCCGTCTACAACTTCAACTGCTCCTGCCAGACGTCTACAACTTCTACTGCGCCGACTCTACTGTCCCCTGGGCCCAGACACGGTACTCTAATGAACCCCCGGGTCCCACATTGTACTCTACTGTCTATACCCATTTTATAAGACCCCTGTCTTCCACCTATCCCAAGTCTGACCCAAATGTAACTCCCCAAAATGCCCCGGACAAAACGTCACTCCCCAAAACGCCCCGGACAAAACGTCACTCCCCAATTCGCCCCGGACAAAACGTCACTTCCCAAAACGCCCCGGACAAAACGTCACTCCCCAATTCGCCCCGGACAAAACGTCACTCCTTAATTCGCCCCGGACAAAACGTCACTCCCCAATTCGTCCCACAATGAAAATAACCCGCACTGAAAATCCGGCACCGAACTGACCGACCCCCCTTTTTTAAAAATATCTCTCCATAGGTTCAGGCTTTCATACCTCCGAGTTATATCCAAAGGCACGGGTTGTTATTCAATAGGTGTAGACAGTAGGGCACTTAGACCTTAGATTTGATTATAACCCCCCCCCCCCCCCCCCTTCCCGCACTTCAACGGTCCGACTACGACTTCAACTGCTCGTGCCAGCCGTCTACAACTTCAACTGCTCCTGCTAGCCGTCTACAACTTCAACAGCTTCTGCCAGCCGTCTACAACTTCAACTGCTCCTGCCAGACGTCTACAACTTCTACTGCGCCGACTCTACTGTCCCCTGGGCCCAGACACGGTACTCTAATGAACCCCCGGGTCCCACATTGTACTCTACTGTCTATACCCATTTTATAAGACCCCTGTCTTCCACCTATCCCAAGTCTGACCCAAATGTAACTCCCCAAAATGCCCCGGACAAAACGTCACTCCCCAAAACGCCCCGGACAAAACGTCACTCCCCAATTCGCCCCGGACAAAACGTCACTTCCCAAAACGCCCCGGACAAAACGTCACTCCCCAATTCGCCCCGGACAAAACGTCACTCCTTAATTCGCCCCGGACAAAACGTCACTCCCCAATTCGTCCCACAATGAAAATAACCCGCACTGAAAATCCGGCACCGAACTGACCGACCCCCCATTTTAAAAAATCCTCTCCATAGGTTCAGGCTTTCATACCTCCGATTTATATCCAAAGGCACGGGTTGTTATTCAATAGGTGTATACAGTAGGGCACTTAGACCTTAGATTTGATTAGAACCCCCCCCCCCCCCCCCTTCCCGCACTTCAACGGTCCGACTACGACTTCAACTGCTCGTGCCAGCCGTCTACAACTTCAACTGCTCCTGCTAGCCGTCTACAACTTCAACAGCTTCTGCCAGCCGTCTACAACTTCAACTGCTCCTGCCAGACGTCTACAACTTCTACTGCGCCGACTCTACTGTCCCCTGGGCCCAGACACGGTACTCTAATGAACCCCCGGGTCCCACATTGTACTCTACTGTCTATACCCATTTTATAAGACCCCTGTCTTCCACCTATCCCAAGTCTGACCCAAATGTAACTCCCCAAAATGCCCCGGACAAAACGTCACTCCCCAAAACGCCCCGGACAAAACGTCACTCCCCAATTCGCCCCGGACAAAACGTCACTTCCCAAAACGCCCCGGACAAAACGTCACTCCCCAATTCGCCCCGGACAAAACGTCACTCCTTAATTCGCCCCGGACAAAACGTCACTCCCCAATTCGTCCCACAATGAAAATAACCCGCACTGAAAATCCGGCACCGAACTGACCGACCCCCCTTTTTTAAAAAATATCTCTCCATAGGTTCAGGCTTTCATACCTCCGAGTTATATCCAAAGGCACGGGTTGTTATTCAATAGGTGTAGACAGTAGGGCACTTAGACCTTAGATTTGATTAGAACCCCCCCCCCCCCCCCTTCCCGCACTTCAACGGTCCGACTACGACTTCAACTGCTCGTGCCAGCCGTCTACAACTTCAACTGCTCCTGCTAGCCGTCTACAACTTCAACAGCTTCTGCCAGCCGTCTACAACTTCAACTGCTCCTGCCAGACGTCTACAACTTCTACTGCGCCGACTCTACTGTCCCCTGGGCCCAGACACGGTACTCTAATGAACCCCCGGGTCCCACATTGTACTCTACTGTCTATACCCATTTTATAAGACCCCTGTCTTCCACCTATCCCAAGTCTGACCCAAATGTAACTCCCCAAAATGCCCCGGACAAAACGTCACTCCCCAAAACGCCCCGGACAAAACGTCACTCCCCAATTCGCCCCGGACAAAACGTCACTTCCCAAAACGCCCCGGACAAAACGTCACTCCCCAATTCGCCCCGGACAAAACGTCACTCCTTAATTCGCCCCGGACAAAACGTCACTCCCCAATTCGTCCCACAATGAAAATAACCCGCACTGAAAATCCGGCACCGAACTGACCGACCCCCCTTTTTTAAAAAATATCTCTCCATAGGTTCAGGCTTTCATACCTCCGAGTTATATCCAAAGGCACGGGTTGTTATTCATAGGTGTAGACAGTAGGGCACTTAGACCTTAGATTTTATTAGAACCCCCCCCCCCCCCCTTCCCGCACTTCAACGGTCCGACTACGACTTCAACTGCTCGTGCCAGCCGTCTACAACTTCAACTGCTCCTGCTAGCCGTCTACAACTTCAACAGCTTCTGCCAGCCGTCTACAACTTCAACTGCTCCTGCCAGACGTCTACAACTTCTACTGCGCCGACTCTACTGTCCCCTGGGCCCAGACACGGTACTCTAATGAACCCCCGGGTCCCACATTGTACTCTACTGTCTATACCCATTTTATAAGACCCCTGTCTTCCACCTATCCCAAGTCTGACCCAAATGTAACTCCCCAAAATGCCCCGGACAAAACGTCACTCCCCAAAACGCCCCGGACAAAACGTCACTCCCCAATTCGCCCCGGACAAAACGTCACTTCCCAAAACGCCCCGGACAAAACGTCACTCCCCAATTCGCCCCGGACAAAACGTCACTCCTTAATTCGCCCCGGACAAAACGTCACTCCCCAATTCGTCCCACAATGAAAATAACCCGCACTGAAAATCCGGCACCGAACTGACCGACCCCCCTTTTTTAAAAAATATCTCTCCATAGGTTCAGGCTTTCATACCTCCGAGTTATATCCAAAGGCACGGGTTGTTATTCAATAGGTGTAGACAGTAGGGCACTTAGACCTTAGATTTGATTAGAACCCCCCCCCCCCCCCCTTCCCGCACTTCAACGGTCCGACTACGACTTCAACTGCTCGTGCCAGCCGTCTACAACTTCAACTGCTCCTGCTAGCCGTCTACAACTTCAACAGCTTCTGCCAGCCGTCTACAACTTCAACTGCTCCTGCCAGACGTCTACAACTTCTACTGCGCCGACTCTACTGTCCCCTGGGCCCAGACACGGTACTCTAATGAACCCCCGGGTCCCACATTGTACTCTACTGTCTATACCCATTTTATAAGACCCCTGTCTTCCACCTATCCCAAGTCTGACCCAAATGTAACTCCCCAAAATGCCCCGGACAAAACGTCACTCCCCAAATGATCCCCGGACAAAACGTCACTCCCCAATTCGCCCCCGACAAAACGTCACACTCCAAAATGCCCCGGACAAAACGTCACTCCCCAATTCGCCCCGGACAAAACGTCACTCCTTAATTCGCCCCGGACAAAACGTCACTCCCCAATTCGTCCCACAATGAAAATAACCCGCACTGAAAATCCGGCACCGAACTGACCGACCCCCCTTTTTTAAAAAATATCTCTCCATAGGTTCAGGCTTTCATACCTCCGAGTTATATCCAAAGGCACGGGTTGTTATTCAATAGGTGTAGACAGTAGGGCACTTAGACCTTAGATTTGATTATAACCCCCCCCCCCCCCCCTTCCCGCACTTCAACGGTCCGACTACGACTTCAACTGCTCGTGCCAGCCGTCTACAACTTCAACTGCTCCTGCTAGCCGTCTACAACTTCAACAGCTTCTGCCAGCCGTCTACAACTTCAACTGCTCCTGCCAGACGTCTACAACTTCTACTGCGCCGACTCTACTGTCCCCTGGGCCCAGACACGGTACTCTAATGAACCCCCGGGTCCCACATTGTACTCTACTGTCTATACCCATTTTATAAGACCCCTGTCTTCCACCTATCCCAAGTCTGACCCAAATGTAACTCCCCAAAATGCCCCGGACAAAACGTCACTCCCCAAAACGCCCCGGACAAAACGTCACTCCCCAATTCGCCCCGGACAAAACGTCACTTCCCAAAACGCCCCGGACAAAACGTCACTCCCAATTCGCCCCGGACAAAACGTCACTCCTTAATTCGCCCCGGACAAAACGTCACTCCCCCCAATTCGTCCCACAATGAAATAACCCGCACTGAAAATCCGGCACCGAACTGACCGACCCCCCTTTTTTAAAAAATATCTCTCCATAGGTTCAGGCTTTCATACCTCCGAGTTATATCCAAAGGCACGGGTTGTTATTCAATAGGTGTAGACAGTAGGGCACTTAGACCTTAGATTTGATTAGAACCCCCCCCCCCCCCCCCCCCTTCCCGCACTTCAACGGTCCGACTACGACTTCAACTGCTCGTGCCAGCCGTCTACAACTTCAACTGCTCCTGCTAGCCGTCTACAACTTCAACAGCTTCTGCCAGCCGTCTACAACTTCAACTGCTCCTGCCAGACGTCTACAACTACTACTGCGCCGACTCTACTCTCCCCTGCTCCCCGACCCGGTACTCTAATGCACCCCCCGGGTCCCACATTGTACTCTACTGTCCATACCTATTTTATAAGACCCACCTTTCTTCCACCTATCCCAAGTCTGACCCAAATGTAACTCCCCAAAATGCCCCGGACAAAACGTCACTCCCCAAAACGCCCCGGACAAAACGTCACTCCCCAATTCGCCCCGGACAAAACGACACTCCCCAAAATGCCCCGGAAAAACGTCACTCCCCAAATCGACCCGGACAAAACGTCACCCTTAATTCGCCCCGGACAAAACGTCACTCCCCAATTCGTCCCACAATGAAAATAACCCGCACTGAAATCCGGCACCGAACTGACCGACCCCCCTTTTTTAAAAAATATCTCTCCATAGGTTCAGGCTTTCATACCTCCGAGTTATATCCAAGGCACGGGTTGTTATTCAATAGGTGTAGACAGTAGGGCACTTAGACCTTAGATTTGATTAGAAAACCCCCCCCCCCCCCCCCCCCCTTCCCGCACTTCAACGGTCCGACTACGACTTCAACTGCTCGTGCCAGCCGTCTACAACTTCAACTGCTCCTGCTAGCCGTCTACAACTTCAACAGCTTCTGCCAGCCGTCTACAACTTCAACTGCTCCTGCCAGACGTCCTACAACTTCTACTGCGCCGACTCTACTGTCCCCTGGGCCCCGACACGGTACTCCAATGAACCCCCGGGTCCCACATTGTACTCTACTGTCTATACCCATTTTATAAGACCCCTGTCTTCCACCTATCCCAAGTCTGACCCAAATGTAACTCCCCAAAATGCCCCGGACAAAACGTCACTCCCCAAAACGCCCCGGACAAAACGTCACTCCCCAAAACGCCCCGGACAAACGTCACTCCCCAATTAGCCCCGGACAAAACGTCACTTCCCAAAACGCCCCGGACAAAACGTCACTCCCCAATTCGCCCCGGACAAAACGTCACTCCTTAATTCGCCCCGGACAAAACGTCACTCCCCAATTCGTCCCACAATGAAATAACCCGCACTGAAAATCCGGCACCGAACTGACCGACCCCCCTTTTTTTAAAAAATATCTCTCCATAGGTTCAGGCTTTCATACCTCCGAGTTATATCCAAAGGCAGGGTTGTTATTCAATAGGTGTAGACAGTAGGGCACTTAGACCTTAGATTTGATTAGAAACCCCCCCCCCCCCTTCCCGCACTTCAACGGTCCGACTACGACTTCAACTGCTCGTGCCAGCCGTCTACAACTTCAACTGCTCCTGCTAGCCGTCTACAACTTCAACAGCTTCTGCCAGCCGTCTACAACTTCAACTGCTCCTGCCAGACGTCTACAACTTCTACTGCGCCGACTCTACTGTCCCCTGGCCCGACACGGTACTCTAATGAACCCCCGGGTCCCACATTGTACTCTACTGTCTATACCCATTTTATAAGACCCTGTCTTCCACCTATCCCAAGTCTGACCCAAATGTAACTCCCCAAAATGCCCCGGACAAAACGTCACTCCCCAAAACGCCCCGGACAAAACGTCACTCCCCAATTCGCCCCGGACAAAACGTCACTTCCCAAAACGCCCCGGACAAAACGTCACTCCCCAATTCGCCCCGGACAAAACGTCACTCCTTAATTCGCCCCGGACAAAACGTCACTCCCCAATTCGTCCCACAATGAAAATAACCCGCACTGAAAATCCGGCACCGAACTGACCGACCCCCCTTTTTTAAAAAATATCTCTCCATAGGTTCAGGCTTTCATACCTCCGAGTTATATCCAAAGGCACGGGTTGTTATTCAATAGGTGTAGACAGTAGGGCACTTAGACCTTAGATTTGATTAAGAACCCCCCCCCCCCCCCACCCCCTTCCCGCACTTCAACGGTCCGACTACGACTTCAACTGCTCGTGCCAGCCGTCTACAACTTCAACTGCTCCTGCTAGCCGTCCTACAACTTCAACAGCTTCTGCCAGCCGTCTACAACTTCAACTGCTCCTGCCAGACGTCTACAACTTCTACTGCGCCGACTCTACTGTCCCCTGGGCCCAGACACGGTACTCTAATGAACCCCCGGGTCCCACATTGTACTCTACTGTCTATACCCATTTTATAAGACCCCTGTCTTCCACCTATCCCAAGTCTGACCCAAATGTAAGTCCCCAATTCGCCCCGGACAAAACGTCACTAGCCCTCCCCAAAACCAGAACGCCCCGGACAAAACGTCACTCCCCAATTCGCCCCGGACAAAACGTCACTTCCCAAAACGCCCCGGACAAAACGTCACTCCCCAATTCGCCCCGGACAAAAATGGGCGTCACTCCTTAATTCGCCCCGGACAAAAAGTCACTCCCCAATTCGTCCCACAATGAAAATAACCCGCACTGAAAATCCGGCACCGAACTGACCGACCCCCTTTTTTAAAAAATATCTCTCCATAGGTTCAGGCTTTCATACCTCCGAGTTATATCCAAAGGCACGGTTGTTATTCAATAGGTGTAGACAGTAGGGCACTTAGACCTTAGATTTGATTAGAACTCGGAGGTATGAAAGCCTGAACCTATGGAGAGATATTTTTGAAAAGGGGGGGTCGGTCAGTTCAGTGCCGGATTTTCAGTGCGGGTTATTTTTCGGGACAAATTGGTGAGTGATATTTTGTCTGTGGGACAAATTGGGGAGTGACGTTTTGTCCGGGACGAATTGGGGAGTGACGTTTTGGGGGGGGGGGGGGGTCCGGGACGAATTGGGGAGTGACGTTTTGTCCGGGGCGAATTGGGGAGTGACGTTTTGTCCGGGGCATTTTGGGAGTGACGTTTTGTCCGGGGCATTTTGGGGAGTGACGTTTTGTCCGGGGCATTTTGGGGAGTAAATTTGGGTCAGACATGGATGCCGTTCCTTTTCTGGGGAAGAAAGGTGGGTCTTATAAAAATAGGAATAGACAGTAGAGTACCATGTTGGGCCCGGGGGTCATTAGAGTACCGTGTCGGGGCCGAGGGACCATTAGAGCCGGTGCAGGAGAAGTTGTAGACGTCTGGCAGGATCTGTTGATGTTGTAGACGGCCAGTAGGAGCTGTTGAAGTTGTAGACGTCCGGCAGGAGCAGTTGAAGTTGTAGACGGATCATTGAAGTGCAGGAAGGGGGGGGGGGGGTTCTAATCAAATCTAAGGTCTAAGTGCCCTACTGTCTACACCTATTGAATAACAACCCGTGCCTTTGGATATAACTCGGAGGTATGAAAGCCTGAACCTATGGAGAGATATTTTTTGAAAAGGGGGGGTCGGTCAGTCAGTGCCGGATTTTCAGTGCGGGTTATTTTCGGGACAAATTGGTGAGTGATATTTTGTCTGTGGGACAAATTGGGGAGTGACGTTTGTCCGGGACGAATTGGGGAGTGACGTTTTGTCCGGGACGAATTGGGGAGTTTGGGGGGGGGGGGGACGTTTTGTCCGGGCGAATTGGGGAGTGACGTTTTGTCCGGGGCATTTTGGGGGGGGGGGGGGGGGAGTGACGTTTTGTCCGGGGCATTTTGGGGAGTGACGTTTTGTCCGGGGCATTTTTGGGAGTGACGTTTTGTCCGGGGCGAATTGGGGAGTAAATTTGGGTCAGACATGGATGTGGGGAAGAAAGGTGGGTCTTATAAAATAGGTATGGACAGTAGAGTACCATGTTGGGCCCGGGGGTTCATTAGAGTACCGAGTCGGGGCCGAGGGACCATTAGAGCCGGTGCAGGAGAAGTTGTAGACGTCTGGCAGGATCTGTTGATGTTGTAGACGGCCAGTAGGAGCTGTTGAAGTTTAGACGTCCGGCAGGAGCAGTTGAAGTTGTAGACGGATCATTGAAGTGCAGGAAGGGGGGGGGGGGGGGGTATAATCAAATCTAAGGTCTAAGTGCCCTACTGTCTACACCTATTGAATAACAACCCGTGCCTTTGGATATAACTCGGAGGTATGAAAGCCTGAACCTATGGAGAGATATTTTTTGAAAAGGGGGGTCGGTCAGTTCAGTGCCGGATTTTCAGTGCGGGTTATTTTCGGGACAAATTGGTGAGTGATATTTTGTCTGTGGGACAAATTGGGGAGTGACGTTTTGTCCGGGACGAATTGGGGAGTGACGTTTTGTCCGGGACGAATTGGGGAGTGACGTTTTGTCCGGGGCGAATTGGGGAGTGACGTTTTGTCCGGGGCATTTTGGGGAGTGACGTTTTGTCCGGGGCATTTTGGGAGTGACGTTTTGTCCGGGGCATTTTTGGGGTAGTAAATTTGGGTCAGACATGGAGGTGGGGAGTACATTTGGGTCAGACATGGGATGTGGGGAAGTAATTGGGTCAGAATGGATGTTGGGAAAAAGGTGGGTCTTATAAAATAGGTATGGACAGTAGAGTACCATGTTGGGCCCGGGGGTTCATTAGAGTACCGAGTCGGGGCCGAGGGACCATTAGAGCCGGTGCAGGAGAAGTTGTAGACGTTTTTTTTTATTTCCTGGCAGGATCTGTTGATGTTGTAGACGGCCAGTAGGAGCTGTTGAAGTTGTAGCTGTTGAAGTTGTCCCCTTCCTGCACTTCAATGATCCGTCTACAACTTCAACTGCTCCTGCCGGACGTCTACAACTTCAACAGCTCCTACTGGCCGTCTACAAATCAACAGATCCTGCCAGACGTCTACAACTTCTCCTGCACCGGCCTAATGGTCCCTCGGCCCCGACTCGGTACTCTAATGAACCCCCGGGCCCAACATGGTACTCTACTGTCCATACCTATTTTATAAGACCCCCTTTCTTCCCCACATCCATGTCTGACCCAAATTTACTCCCAAAATGCCCCGGACAAAACGTCACTCCCCAAAATGCCCCGGACAAAACGTCACTCCCCAAAATGCCCCGGACAAAACGTCACTCCCAAATTCGCCCCGGACAAAACGTCACTCCCCAAATCGTCCCGGACAAAAACACACTCCCCAATTAGACCCGGACAAAACATCACTCCCCAATTTTTCCCAAAGACAAAATATCACTCACCAATTTGTCCCGAAAATAACCCTCACTGAAAATCCGTCACTGAACTGACCGACACAACCTTTTATATACATATCTCTCCATTGGTTCAGGCTTTCTTACCTCAGAGTTATTTCCAAAGGCACGGTTTGTTATTCAATTGGTGTAGACAGTAGGGCACTTAGACCTTAGATTTGATTAGAACCCCCCCCCCCCCACCTCACCACAACCTCACCCCCCTCTACACCGCCCCCCTCCCCCCCTCCCCCTTCCTGCACTTCAATGATCCGTCTACAACTTCAACTGCTCCTGCCGGACGTCTACAACTTCAACAGCTCCTACTGGCCGTCTACAACTTCAACAGATCCTGCCAGACGTCTACAACTTCTCCTGCACCGGCTCTAATGGTCCCTGTGTGGGGGGCCCCGACTCGGTACTCTAATGAACCCCCGGGCCCAACATGGTACTCTACTGTCCATACCTATTTTATAAGACCCCACCTTTCTTCCCCACATCCATGTCTGACCCAAATTTACTCCCCAAAATGCCCCGGACAAAACGTCACTCCCCCAAATGCCCCGGACAAAACGTCACTCCCCAAAATGCCCCGGACAAAACGTCACTCCCCAAAATGCCCCGGACAAAACGTCACTCCCCAATTCGCCCCGGACAAAACGTCACTCCCCAATTCGTCCCGGACAAAACGTCACTCCCCAATTCGTCCCGGACAAAACGTCACTCCCCAATTTGTCCCACAGACAAAATATCACTCACACAATTTGTCCGAAAATAACCCGCACTGAAATCCGGCACTGAACTGACCGACCCCCCCTTTCAAAAATATCTCTCCATAGGTTCAGGCTTTCATACCTCCGAGTTATATCCAAAGGCACGGGTTGGTTATTCAATAGGTGTAGACAGGAGGGCACTTAGACCTTAGATTTTGATTAGAACCCCCCCCCCCCCCCCTTCCTGCACTTCATGATCGTCTACAACTTCAAACTGCTCCTGCCGTTTACGTCTACAACTTCAACAGCTCCTACTGGCCGTCTACAA
This sequence comes from Meloidogyne arenaria, assembly GCA_036172955.1. NCBI lineage: Eukaryota > Metazoa > Nematoda > Chromadorea > Rhabditida > Meloidogynidae > Meloidogyne > Meloidogyne arenaria. The sequence goes on from JARQAB010000097.1 coordinate 110,585, forward strand.
CATCAACAGATCCTGCCAGACGTCTACAACTTCTCCTGCACCGGCTCTACATGGTCGCCTCGGCCCCGACTCGGTAACTCTAATGAACCCCCCGGGCCCAACATGGTACTCTACTGTCCATAATCCTATTTTATAAGACCCACCTTTCCTTCCCCACATCCATGTCTGACCCAAATTTACTCCCCAAAATGCCCCGGACAAAACGTCACTTCACTCCCCAAAATGCCCCGGACAAAACGTCAACTCCCCAAAATGCCCCGGACAAAACGTCACTCCCCAATTCGCCCCGACAAAACGTCACTCCCCAATTCGTCCCGGACAAAAACGTCACTCCCCAATTCGTCCCGGACAAAACGTCCACTCCCCAATTTGTCCCACAGACAAAATATCACGTCACTCAATTTGTCCCGAAAATAACCCGCACTGAAATCCGGCACTGAACTGAACCCGACCCCCCTTTTCAAAAAATTATCTCTCCATAGGTTCAGGCTTTCATACCCTCCGAGTTTATTCGAATCCAAAGGCACGGGTTGTTATTCAATAGGTGTAGACAGTAGGGCACTTAGACCTTAGCTTTGATTAGCCCCGGCCCCCCCCCCCCCCCCCCCCCCCCCCCCCCCACCCCCTTCCTGCACTTCAATGATCCGTCTACAACTTCAACTGCTCCTGCCGGACGTCTACAACTTCAACAGCTCCTACTGGCCGTCTACAACATCACAGATCCTGCCAGACGTCTACAACTTCTCCTGCACCGGCTCTAATGCTCAATAGCCCCCGACTCTATACAATAATGTAACCCCGGGCCCAACATGGTAATCTACTGTCCATACCTATTTTATAAGACCCACCTTTCTTCCCCACATCCATGTCTGACCCAAATTTACTCCCCATTGATGCCCGCCGGACAAAACGTCACTCCAAAATGCCCGGACAAAACGTCACTCCCCAAAATGCCCCGGACAAAACGTCACTCCCCAACCTGCCCCGGACAAAACGTCACTCCCCAATTCGCCCCGGACAAAACGTCACTCCCCAATTCGTCCCGGACAAAACGTCACTCCCCAATTCGTCCCGGAAAAACGTCACTCCCCAATTTGTCCACAGACAAAATATCACTCACCAATTTGCCCCGAAAATAACCCGCACTGAAAATCCGGCACTGGATGACCGACCCAAACTGACCGGGGGGGGACCCCCCTTCCCCTTTCAAAAAATCTCTCTCCATAGGTTCAGGCTTTCATACCTCCGAGTTATATCCAAAGGCACGGGTGTTTTTGTTATTCAATAGGTTTAGACAGTTTTATATATGTATGTTTGTAGACAGTAGGGCACTTACCTTAGACCTTAGATTTGATTAGAAACCCACCCCCCCCCCCCCCCTTCCTGCACTTCAATGATCCCGTTCTTTCTACAACTTCAACTGCTCCTGCCGGACGCGGACGTTCTACAACTTCAACAGCTCCTACTGGCCGTCTACAACATCAACAGATCCTTGCCAGGACGACTCTACAACTTCTCCTGCACCGGCTTCTAATGGTCCCTCGGCCCCGACTCGGTACTCTAATGAACCCCCGGCGCCCACCAACATGGTAACTCTACTGTCCATACCTATTTTTATAAGACCCACCCTTTCTTCCCCACATCCATGTCTGACCCAAATGTACTCCCCAAAATGGCCCCGGACAAAACGTCACCTCCCCAAAAATGCCCCGTACCAAACGTCACTCACCCAAAATGCCCCGGACCAAAACGTCACTCCCCAATTCGCCCGGACAAAACGTCACTCCCCAATAGTTCCGTTCCCGGGAAACAAAACGTCACTCCCCAATTAAGTTCGTTCCCGGACAAAAAGTCACTCCCCAATTTGTCCCACAGACAAAATATCACTCACCAATTTGTCCCGAAAAAATAACCCGCACTGAAATCCGGCACTGAACTGACCGACCCCCCCTTTTCAAAAAAATATCCTCTCCATGGGTTTCAGGGGGCTTTCATACCTCCGAGTTATATCCAAAGGCACGGGTTTTTATTCAATAGGTGTAGACAGTAGGGCACTTAGACCTTAGATTTGATTAGAACCCCCCCCCCCCCTTCCTGCACTTCAATGATCCGTCTACAACTTCAACTGCCTCCTGCCGGACGTCTACAACTTCAACAGCTCCTACTGGCCGTCTACAACATCAACAGATCCTGCCAGACGTCTACAACTTCTCCTGCACCGGCTCTAATGGTCCCTCGGCCCCGACTCGGTACTCTAATGAACCCCCGGGCCCAACATGGTACTCTACTGTCCATACCTATTTTATAAGACCCACCTTTCTTCCCCACATCCATGTCTGACCCAAATTTACTCCCCAAAATGCCCCGGACAAAACGTCACTCCCCAAAATGCCCGGACAAAACGGCACCTCACTCCCCAAATGCCCCGGACAAAACGTCACTCCCCAATTCGCCCCGGACAAAACGTCACTCCCCAATTCGTCCCGGACAAAACGGTCACTCCCCAATTCGTCCCGGACAAAACGTCACTCCCCAATTTGTCCCACAGACAAATATCACTCACCAAAATTTTTTTTTTTGTCCCGAAAATAACCCGCACTGAAAATCCGGCACTGAACTGACCGAACCCCCCCTTTTCAAAAATATCTCTCCATAGGTTCAGGCTTTCATACCTCCGAGTTATATCCAAAGGCACGGGTTGTTATTCAATAGGTGTAGACAGTAGGGCACTTAGACCTTAGATTTGATTAGAAACCCCCCCCCCCCCCCCCACCACCCCCCCCCCCCCCCCCCCTTCCTGCACTTCAATGATCCGTCTACAACTTCAAACTGCTCCTGCCGGACGTCTACAACTTCAACAGCTCCTACTGGCCGTCTACAACATCAACAGATCCTGCCAGACGTCTACAACTTCTCCTGCACCGGCTCTAATGGTCCCTCGGCCCCGACTCGTACTCTAATGAACCCCCGGGCCCAACATGGTACTCGTTCTTTTTTTTTTTCTGTCCATAACCTATTTTATAAGACCCACCTTTCTTCCCACATCCATGTCTGACCCAAATTTACTCCCCAAAAATGCCCCGGACAAAACGTCACTCGCCCCAAAATGCCCCGGACTCAAAACGGTCACTCCCCAAAAATGCCCCGGACAAAACGTCACTCCCCCAATTCGCTCCCGGACAAACGTCACTCCCCATTCGTCCCGGACAAAACGTCACTCCCCAATTCGTCCCGGAACCACAACGTCCACTCCCCAATTTGTCCCACAGAACAAAATATCACTTCATCCATTCTTGTCCCGAAAATAACCCGCACTGAAAATCCGGCACTGAACTGACCGGACCCCGCCCTTTTCAAAAAATATCTCTCCCTAGTGTCAGTGCTTATCATACCTCCGAGTTATCCAAAGGCACGGGTTGTTACTTCAATAGGTGTAGACAAGTGGCCGGTGTTTTCAGTGGCGGGTTTATTTTCGGGACAAATTGGTGAGTGATATTTTGTCGTGGGACAAAGTCTGGGGAATGACGTTTTGTCCGTGACGAATTGGGGAGTGACGTTTTGTCCGGGACGAATTGGGGAGTGACGTTTTGTCCGGGCGAATTGGGGAGTGACGTTTTGTCCGGGGCATTTTGGGGAGTGACGTTTTGTCCGGGGCATTTTGGGGAGTGACGTTTTGTCCGGGGCATTTTGGGGATAAATTTGGGTCAGACATGGATGTGGGGAAGAAAGTGGGTCTTATAAAATAGGTATGGACAGTAGAGTACCATGTTGGCCCGGGGGTTCATTAGAGTACCGAGTCGGGGCCGAGGGACCATTAGAGCCGGTGCAGGAGAAAGTTGTAGACGTCTGGCAGGATCTGTTGATGTTGTAGACGGCCAGTAGGAGCTGTTGAAGTTGTAGACGTCCGGCAGGAGCAGTTGAAGTGTAGACGGATCATTGAAGTGCAGGAAGGGGGGGGGGGGGGGCGGGGGGGTTCTATCAAATCTAAGGTCTAAGTGCCCTACTGTCTACACCTATTGAATAAGAACCCGTGCCTTTGGATATAACTCGGAGGTATGAAAGCCTGAACCTATGGAGAGATATTTTTTTGAAAAGGGGGGGTCGGTCAGTTCAGTGCCGGATTTTCAGTGCGGGTTATTTTCGGGACAAATTGGTGAGTGATATTTTGTCTGTGGGACAAATTGGGGAGTGACGTTTTGTCCGGGACGAATTGGGGAGTGACGTTTTGTCCGGGACGAATTGGGGAGTGACGTTTTGTCCGGGGCGAATTGGGGAGTGACGTTTTGTCCGGGGCATTTTGGGGAGTGACGTTTTGTCCGGGGCATTTTGGGGAGTGACGTTTTGTCCGGGGGCGTTTTGGGAAGTAAATTTGGGTCAGACTTGGATGTGGGGAAGAAAGGTGGGTCTTATAAAATAGGTATGGACAGTAGAGTACCATGTTGGGCCCGGGGGTTCATTAGAGTACCCAGTCGGGGCCGAGGGACCATTAGAGCCGGTGCAGGAGAAGTTGTAGAACGGCTGGCAGGATCTGTTGATGTTGTAGACGGCACAGTAGGAGCTGTTGAAGTTGTAGACGTCCGGCAGGAGCAGTTGAAGTTGTAGACGGATCATTGAAGTTGCAGGAGGGGGGGGGGGGGGGGGTTCTAACAAATCTAAGGTCTAGAGTGCCCTACTGTCTACACCTATTGAATAACAACCCGTGCCTTTGGATATAACTCGGAGGTATGAAAGCCTGAACCTATGGAGAGATATTTTTTGAAAAGGGGGGGTCGGTCAGTTTCAGTGCCGGATTTTTCAGTGCGGGTTATTTGTCCGGGACAAATTGGTGAGTGATATTTTGTCTGTGGGACAAATTGGGGAGTGACGTTTTGTCCGGGACGAATTGGGGAGTGAACGTTTTGTCCGGGACGAATTGGGGAGTGACGTTTTGTCCGGGGCGAATTGCGGGAGTGACGTTTTGTCCGGGCATTTTGGGGAGTGACGTTTTGTCCGGGGCATTTTGGGGAGTGACGTTTTGTCCGGGGCATTTTTTGGGGAGTAAATTTGGGTCAGACATGGATGTGGGGAAGAAAGGTGGGTCTTATAAAATAGGTATGGACAGTAGAATACCATTTTAGGCCCGGGGGTCATTAGAGTACCGTGTCGGGGCCGAGGGACCATTAGAGTCGGTGCAGGAGAAGTTGTAGACGTCTGGCAGGATCTGTTGAAGTTGTAGACGGCCAGTAGGAGCTGTTGAAGTTGTAGACGTCCGGCAGGAGCAGTTGAAGTTGTAGACGGATCATTGAAGTGCAGGAAGGGGGGGGGGGGGGGGGGGGTGGGGGGGGGGGGGTTCTAATCAAATCTAAGGTCTAAGTGCCCTACTGTCTACACCTATTGAATAACAACCCGTGCCTTTGGATATAACTCGGAGGTATGAAAGCCTGAAGCTATGGTGAGATATTTTTTGAAAAGGGGGGGTCGGTCAGTTCAGTGCCGGATTTTCAGTGCGGGTTATTTTCGGACAAATTGGTGAGTGATATTTTGTCTGTGGGACAAATTGGGGAGGGACGTTTTGTCCGGGACGAATTGGGGAGTGACGTTTTGTCCGGGACGAATTGGGGAGTGACGTTTTGTCCGGGGCGAATTGGGGAGTGACGTTTTGTCCGGGGCATTTTGGGGAGTGACGTTTTGTCCGGGGCATTTTGGGGAGTGACGTTTTGTCCGGGGCATTTTGGGGAGTAAATTTGGGTCAGACATGGATGTGGGGAAGAAAGGTGGGTCTTATAAAATAGGTATGGACAGTAGAGTACCATGTTGGGCCCGGGGGTTCATTAGAGTACCGAGTCGGGGCCGAGGGACCATTAGAGCCGGTGCAGGAGAAGTTGTAGACGTCTGGCAGGATCTGTTGAAGTTGTAGACGGCCAGTAGGAGCTGTTGAAGTTGTAGACGTCCGGCAGGAGCAGTTGAAGTTGTAGACGGATCATTGAAGTGCAGGAAGGGGGGGGGGGGGGGGGGGGGGGTTATAAACAAATCTAAGGTCTAAGTGCCCTACTGTCTACACCTATTGAATAACAACCCGTGCCTTTGGATATAACTCGGAGGTATGAAAGCCTGAACCTATGGACACCCCCCCGAGATATTTTTTGAAAAGGGGGGGTCGGTCAGTTCAGTGCCGGATTTTCAGTGCGGGTTTTTCGGGACAAATTGGTGAGTGATATTTGTCTGTGGGACAAATTGGGGAGTGACGTTTTGTCCGGGACGAATTGGGGAGTGACGTTTTGTCCGGGACGAATGGGGAGTGACGTTTGTCCGGGGCGAATGGGAGTGGGGAGTGACGTTTGTCCGGGGCATTTTGGGGAGTGACGTTTTGTCCGGGGCATTTTGGGGAAGTACAGAGTGACGTTTTGTCCGGGGCATTTTTGTTTTGGGGAGTAAATTTGGGTCAGACATGGATGTGGGGAAGAAAGGTGGTCTTATAAAATAGGTATGGACAGTAGAGTACCATGTTGGGCCCGGGGGTTCATTAGAGTACCGAGTCGGGGCCGAGGGGACCATTAGAGCCGGTGCAGGAGAAGTTGTAGACGTCTGGCAGGATATCTGTGTGAAGTGTAGACGGCCTGTTGAGTGTTGTAGACGGCCAGTAGGAGCTGTTGAAGTTGTAGACGTCCGGCAGGAGCAGTTGAAGTTGTAGACGGATCATTGAAGTGCAGGAAGGGGGGGCCCGGGGGGGGGGGGTGGGGATGGGGGGGGGGGGGGTGGGGGAGGGGGGGGGGTGGGTGGGGGGGGAGGGGGAGGGGGGGGGGGGGTGTGGGGGGGGGGGGGGGTGGGTGGGGGGGGCGGCCATTCTAATCAAATCTAAGGTCTAAGTGCCCTACTGTCTACACCTATTGAATAACAACCCGTGCCTTTGGATATAACTCGGAGGTATGAAAGCCTGAACCTATGGAGTGATATTTTGAAAAGGGGGGGTCGGTCAGTTCAGTGCCGGATTTTCAGTGCGGGTTATTTTCGGGACAAATTGGTGAGTGATATTTTGTCTGTGGGACAAATTGCAACTTTGGAGTGACGTTTTGTCCGGGACGAATTGGGGAGTGACGTTTTGTCCGGGACGAATTGGGGAGTGACGTTTTGTCCGGGGCGAAAGCGATTGGGGAGTGACGTTTTGTCCGGGGCATTTTGGGGAGTGACGTTTTGTCCGGGGCATTTTGGGGAGTGACGTTTTGTCCGGGGCATTTTGGGGAGTAAATTTGGGTCAGACATGGATGTGGGGAAGAAAGGTGGGTCTTATAAATAGGTATGGACAGTAGAGTACCATGTGGGCCCGGGGGTTCATTAGAGTACCGAGTCGGGGCCGGGGACCATTAGAGCCGGTGCAGGAGAAGTTGTAGACGTCTGGCAGGATCTGTTGAAGTTGTAGACGGCCAGTAGGAGCTGTTGAAGTTGTAGAAGTCCGGCAGGAGCAGTTGAAGTTGTAGACGAGACGTTGAAGTGCAGAAGGGGGGGGGGGGGGGGGGGGGGGGGGGGGTTCTAATCAAATCTAAGGTCTAAGTGCCCTACTGTCTACACCTATTGAATAACAACCCGTGCCTTTGGATATAACTCGGAGGTATGAAAGCCTGAACCTATGGAGAGATATTTTTTGAAAAGGGGGGGTCGGTCAGTTCAGTGCCGGATTTTCAGTGCGGGTTATTTTCGGGACAAATTGGTGAGTGATATTTTGTCTGTGGGACAAATTGGGGAGTGACGTTTTGTCCGGGACGAATTGGGGAGTGACGTTTTGTCCGGGACGAATTGGGGAGTGACGTTTTGTCCGGGGCGAATTGGGGAGTGACGTTTTGTCCGGGGCATTTTGGGGAGTGACGTTTTGTCCGGGGCATTTTGGGGAGTGACGTTTTGTCCGGGGCATTTTGGGGAGTAAATTTGGGTCAGACATGGATGTGGGGAAGAAAGGTGGGTCTTATAAAATAGGTATGGACAGTAGAGTACCATGTTGGGCCCGGGGGTTCATTAGAGTACCGTGTCTGGGCCCAGGGGACACTAGAGTCGGTGCAGGAGAAGTTGTAGACGTCTGGCAGGAGCAGTTGAAGTTGTAGACGGCCAGTAGGAGCTGTTGAAGTTGTAGACGTCCGGCAGGAGCAGTTGAAGTTGTAGACGGATCATTGAAGTGCAGGAAGGGGGGGGGGGGGGGGGGGTTCTAATAAAATCTAAGGTCTAAGTGCCCAACTGTCTACACCTATTGAATAACAACCCGTGCCTTTGGATATAACTCGGAGGTATGAAAGCCTGAACCTATGGAGAGATATTTTTTGAAGAGGGGGGGTCGGTCAGGTCAGTGCGGGATTTCAGTGCGGGTTATTTTCGGGACAAATTGGTGAGTGATATTTTGTCTGTGGGACAAATTGGGGAGTGACGTTTTGTCCGGGACGAATTGGGGAGTGACGTTTTGTCCGGGACGAATTGGGGAGTGACGTTTTGTCCGGGGCGAATTGGGGAGTGACGTTTTGTCCGGGGCATTTTGGGGAGTGACGTTTTGTCGGGGCATTTTGGGGAGTGACGTTTTGTCCGGGGCATTTTGGGGAAGAAAGGTGGGTCTTATAAAATAGGTATAGACAGTAGAGTACAATGTGGGACCCGGGGGTTCATTAGAGTACGAGTCGGGGCCGAGGGACCATTAGAGCCGGTGCAGGAGAAGTTGTTAGACGTCTGGCAGGATCTGTTGAAGTTGTAGACGGCCAGTAGGAGCTGTTGAAGTTGTAGACGTCCGGCAGGAGCAGTTGAAGTTGTAGACGGATCATTGAAGTGCAGGAAGGGGGGGGGGGGGGGGGGGGGGGGGGCCCCATCTAATCAAATCTAAGGTCTAAGTGCCCTACTGTCTACACCTATTGAATAACAACCCGTGCCTTTGGATATAACTCGGAGGTATGAAAGCTGAACCTATGGAGAGATATTTTTGAAAAGGGGGGGTCGGCAGTTCAGTGCCGGATTTTCAGTGCGGGTTATTTTCGGGACAAATTGGTGAGTGATATTTTGTCTGTGGGACAAATTGGGGAGTGACGTTTTGTCCGGGACGAATTGGGGAGTGACGTTTTGTCCGGGACGAATTGGGGAGTGACGTTTTGTCCGGGGCGAATTGGGGAGTGACAATTTTGTCCGAGGCGTTTTGGGGAGTGACGTTTTGTCCGGGGCGTTTAGGGGAGTGACATTTTGTCCGGGGCATTTTGGGGAGTAAATTTGGGTCAGACATGGATGTGAGGAAGAAAGGTGGGTCTTATAAAATAGGTATGGACAGTAGAGTACCATGTTGGGCCCGGGGGTTCATTAGAGTACCGAGTCGGGGCCGAGGGACCATTAGAGCCGGTGCAGGAGAAGGTTGTAGACGTCTGGCAGGATCTGTTGAAGTTGTAGACGGCCAGTAGGAGCTGTTGAAGTTGTAGACGTCCGGCAGGAGCAGTTGAAGTTGTAGACGGATCATTGAAGTGCAGGAAGGGGGGGGGGGGGGGGGGTTCTAAAAAAATCAAAGGTCTAAGTGCCCTACTGTCTACACCTATTGAATAACAACCCGTGCCTTTGGATTATAACTCGGAGGTATGAAAGCCTGAACCTAGTGTTTTTGAAAAGGGGGGGTCGGTCAGTTCAGTGCCGGATTTTCAGTGCGGGTTATTTTCGGGACAAATTGGTGAGTGATATTTTGTCTGTGGGACAAATTGGGGAGTGACGTTTTGTCCGGGACGAATTGGGGAGTGACGTTTTGTCCGGGACGAATTGGGGAGTGACGTTTTGTCCGGGGCGAATTGGGGAGTGACGTTTTGTCCGGGGCATTTTGGGGAGTGACGTTTTGTCCGGGGCATTTTGGGGAGTGACGTTTTGTCCGGGGCATTTTGGGGAGTAAATTTGGGTCAGACATGGATGTGGGGAAGAAAGGTGGGTCTTATAAAATAGGTATGGACAGTAGAGTACCATGTTGGGCCCGGGGGTTCATTAGAGTACCGAGTCGGGGCCGAGGGACCATTAGAGCCGGTGCAGGAGAAGTTGTAGACGTCTGGCAGGATCTGTTGAAGTTGTAGACGGCCAGTAGGAGCTGTTGAAGTTGTAGACGTCCGGCAGGAGCAGTTGAAGTTGTAGACGGATCATTGAAGTGCAGGAAGGGGGGGGGGGGGGGGGGGGTTCTAATCAAATCTAAGGTCTAAGTGCCCTACTGTCTACACCTATTGAATAACAACCCGTGCCTTTGGATATAACTCGGAGGTATGAAAGCCTGAACCTATGGAGAGATATTTTTTGAAAAGGGGGGGTCGGTCAGTTCAGTGCCGGATTTTCAGTGCGGGTTATTTTCGGGACAAATTGGTGAGTGATATTTTGTCTGTGGGACAAATTGGGGAGTGACGTTTTGTCCGGGACGAATTGGGGAGTGACGTTTTGTCCGGGACGAATTGGGGAGTGACGTTTTGTCCGGGGCGAATTGGGGAGTGACGTTTTGTCCGGGGCATTTTGGGGAGTGACGTTTTGTCCGGGGCATTTTGGGGAGTGACGTTTTGTCCGGGGCATTTTGGGGAGTAAATTTGGGTCAGACATGGATGTGGGGAAGAAAGGTGGGTCTTATAAAATAGGTATGGACAGTAGAGTACCATGTTGGGCCCGGGGGTTCATTAGAGTACCGAGTCGGGGCCGAGGGACCATTAGAGCCGGTGCAGGAGAAGTTGTAGACGTCTGGCAGGATCTGTTGAAGTTGTAGACGGCCAGTAGGAGCTGTTGAAGTTGTAGACGTCCGGCAGGAGCAGTTGAAGTTGTAGACGGATCATTGAAGTGCAGGAAGGGGGGGGGGGGGGGGGGGGGTTCTAATCAAATCTAAGGTCTAAGTGCCCTACTGTCTACACCTATTGAATAACAACCCGTGCCTTTGGATATAACTCGGAGGTATGAAAGCCTGAACCTATGGAGTTTTTGAAAAGGGGGGGTCGGTCAGTTCAGTGCCGGATTTTCAGTGCGGGTTATTTTCGGGACAAATTGGTGAGTGATATTTTGTCTGTGGGACAAATTGGGGAGTGACGTTTTGTCCGGGACGAATTGGGGAGTGACGTTTTGTCCGGGACGAATTGGGGAGTGACGTTTTGTCCGGGGCGAATTGGGGAGTGACGTTTTGTCCGGGGCATTTTGGGGAGTGACGTTTTGTCCGGGGCATTTTGGGGAGTGACGTTTTGTCCGGGGCATTTTGGGGAGTAAATTTGGGTCAGACATGGATGTGGGGAAGAAAGGTGGGTCTTATAAAATAGGTATGGACAGTAGAGTACCATGTTGGGCCCGGGGGTTCATTAGAGTACCGAGTCGGGGCCGAGGGACCATTAGAGCCGGTGCAGGAGAAGTTGTAGACGTCTGGCAGGATCTGTTGAAGTTGTAGACGGCCAGTAGGAGCTGTTGAAGTTGTAGACGTCCGGCAGGAGCAGTTGAAGTTGTAGACGGATCATTGAAGTGCAGGAAGGGGGGGGGGGGGGGGGGGTTCTAATCAAATCTAAGGTCTAAGTGCCCTACTGTCTACACCTATTGAATAACAACCCGTGCCTTTGGATATAACTCGGAGGTATGAAAGCCTGAACCTATGGAGAGATATTTTTTGAAAAGGGGGGGTCGGTCAGTTCAGTGCCGGATTTTCAGTGCGGGTTATTTTCGGGACAAATTGGTGAGTGATATTTTGTCTGTGGGACAAATTGGGGAGTGACGTTTTGTCCGGGACGAATTGGGGAGTGACAATTTTGTCCGGGACGAATTGGGGAGTGACGTTTTGTCCGGGGCGAATTGGGGAGTGACGTTTTGTCCGGGGCATTTTGGGGAGTGACGTTTTGTCCGGGGCATTTTGGGGAGTGACGTTTTGTCCGGGGCATTTTGGGGAGTAAATTTGGGTCAGACATGGATGTGGGGAAGAAAGGTGGGTCTTATAAAATAGGTATGGACAGTAGAGTACCATGTTGGGCCCGGGGGTTCATTAGAGTACCGAGTCGGGGCCGAGGGACCATTAGAGCCGGTGCAGGAGAAGTTGTAGACGTCTGGCAGGATCTGTTGAAGTTGTAGACGGCCAGTAGGAGCTGTTGAAGTTGTAGACGTCCGGCAGGAGCAGTTGAAGTTGTAGACGGATCATTGAAGTGCAGGAAGGGGGGGGGGGGGGGGGGGGGGCGGGGGGATCTAATCAAATCTAAGGTCTAAGTGCCCTACTGTCTACACCTATTGAATAACAACCCGTGCCTTTGGATATAACTCGGAGGTATGAAAGCCTGAACCTATGGAGAGATATTTTTTGAAAAGGGGGGGTCGGTCAGTTCAGTGCCGGATTTTCAGTGCGGGTTATTTTCGGGACAAATTGGTGAGTGATATTTTGTCTGTGGGACAAATTGGGGAGTGACGTTTTGTCCGGGACGAATTGGGGAGTGACGTTTTGTCCGGGACGAATTGGGGAGTGACGTTTTGTCCGGGGCGAATTGGGGAGTGACGTTTTGTCCGGGGCATTTTGGGGAGTGACGTTTTGTCCGGGGCATTTTGGGGAGTGACGTTTTGTCCGGGGCATTTTGGGGAGTAAATTTGGGTCAGACATGGATGTGGGGAAGAAAGGTGGGTCTTATAAAATAGGTATGGACAGTAGAGTACCATGTTGGGCCCGGGGGTTCATTAGAGTACCGAGTCGGGGCCGAGGGACCATTAGAGCCGGTGCAGGAGAAGTTGTAGACGTCTGGCAGGATCTGTTGAAGTTGTAGACGGCCAGTAGGAGCTGTTGAAGTTGTAGACGTCCGGCAGGAGCAGTTGAAGTTGTAGACGGATCATTGAAGTGCAGGAAGGGGGGGGGGGGGCATTTTGGGGAGTGACGATTTGTCCGGGGCATTTTGGGGAGTGACGTTTTGTCCGGGGCATTTTGGGAGTGACATTTGGGTCAGACTTGGATACGGGGAAGAAAGGTGGGTCTTATAAAATAGGTGTTGACAGTAGAGCACCATGTTGGACCCGGGGAGAAGTTAGAGTACTGTGTCGGGGCCCAGGGGTCATTAGAGTAGGGCCAGGAGAAGTTGTAGACGTCTGACAAGTCCATTGAAGTTGTAGACGGTTGGCAGGATCAGTTGAAGTTGTAGACGTCTGGCAGGAGCAGTTGAAGTTGTAGAAGAGCAGTTGAAGTTGTAGACGTGCCGATGAGTGCGGGAAGGGGGGGGGGGGGTTCTAATCAAATCTAAGGTCTAAGTGCCCTACTGTCTACACCTATTGAATAACAACCCCTGCCTTTGGATATAACTCGGAGGTATGAAAGCCTGAACCTATGGAGAGATATTTTTTTAAAAAGGGGGGTCGGTCAGTTCAGTGCGGGATTTAAGTGCGGGTTATTTTTAGTACGGGGCATTTTGGTGCCGGAAATTTAGAGTGGGATGAATTGGGGAGTGACGTTTTGTCCGGGGCATTTTGGGGAATGACGTTTTGTCCGTGGCATTTTGGGAGTGACGTTTTGTCCGGGGCATATTGGGGAATGACGTTTTGTCCGGGGCATTTTGGGGAGTGACGTTTTGTCCGGGGCATTTTGGGAGTGACGTTTTGTCCGGGGCATTTTGGGAGTGACGTTTTGTCCGGGGCATTTTGGGGAGTGACGTTTTGTCCGGGGCATTTTGGGAGTGACATTTGGGTCAGACTTGGATACGGGGAAGAAAGGTGGGTCTTATAAAATAGGTGTTGACAGTAGAGCACCATGTTGGACCCGGGGAGAAGTTAGAGTACTGTGTCGGGGCCCAGGGGTCATTAGAGTAGGGCCAGGAGAAGTTGTAGACGTCTGACAAGTCCATTGAAGTTGTAGACGGTTGGCAGGATCAGTTGAAGTTGTAGACGTCTGGCAGGAGCAGTTGAAGTTGTAGAAGAGCAGTTGAAGTTGTAGACGTGCCGATGAGTGCGGGAAGGGGGGGGGGGGGGGGGGTTCTAATCAAATCTAAGGTCTAAGTGCCCTACTGTCTACACCTATTGAATAACAACCCCTGCCTTTGGATATAACTCGGAGGTATGAAAGCCTGAACCTATGGAGAGATATTTTTTTAAAAAGGGGGGTCGGTCAGTTCAGTGCGGGATTTTAAGTGCGGGTTATTTTTAGTACGGGGCATTTTTGGTGCCGGAAATTTAGAGTGGGATGAATTGGGGAGTGACGTTTTGTCCGGGGCATTTTGGGGAATGACGTTTTGTCCGTGGCATTTTGGGGAGTGACGTTTTGTCCGGGGCATATTGGGGAATGACGTTTTGTCCGGGGCATTTTGGGGAGTGACGTTTTGTCCGGGGCATTTTGGGAGTGACGTTTTGTCCGGGGCATTTTGGGAGTGACGTTTTGTCCGGGGCATTTTGGGGAGTGACGTTTTGTCCGGGGCATTTTGGGAGTGACATTTGGGTCAGACTTGGATACGGGGAAGAAAGGTGGGTCTTATAAAATAGG